>CM035097.1:53955855-54059905 GCA_020205505.1 Panax japonicus | reverse complement strand
ATGTAGGCTAAGAAAAGTGTTTAATTAGGCTCAAGGATAGCCACTCTGATACCATGTTAGCTTTATAAAATGGGCACAAACTGTATAAAGACATCAAACTCTATTAACTCAAAACCAATTGGTCATGAGAAGAGTTGACCCAACTCATTATATACTAGACATACTTTGTCAAAGAATATTCGATGTGTGACAAGATATATACTCTAACATATATATATATACAGAATGGATTAGGTCCGGGAGTCTGGACCTGATCAAAAACGGACCAATTTTTTTTTTTAAACAACTAAAAAAAATATTTAATATTTTATGGAACTGAAATTTTTCCATAATATAATGTTTTGGATGTGATTTAAATACCTATACCAAAAAATGGTGGTACAGTCTGCACATACTGTACATACATGTTTTGTTATACGTACCCAAATCACACTCAAAATATTGTATTATCAAAAAAATTTAATTCCATAATTTTTTAATTTTTTTTAGTTGTTTTAAAAAAAAAGTTCGGGCATTAGATCCGTCCGGACGTCCGGACTGGATCTTGTCCCTATATATATATATATATATATATATATATATATATATATATATATTAGCTTTTTTTGATTGTCAGTGTTGATTGAATCATTAGGTTGTGCATGTCCTAAAAGAGATAATTTAGAATAACTGCACACATTCTATTTTTGACAGTTTTCAGGAGATTATACCATTAAATGCTGGTAATATGTTTGGTGCTGAAGATAATCGCCCTATCCCAAAATGGGAAAACATCATCCGCGAAACTCTTAATAAAATCCAACCCACAAAGACCAAGTGTAAATGCTACAGTGATCCTCCTTCTCCATCAAGGTTTAAGCCATCTGCTGATGCTCCCGACATAGAAGATGAAAGATCACTTGAAACTGATAGTGATGGTGAGGAGGAAATATATCCATTGAATGACAAGACGAATTTTGATGAAGTCAGTGATGGACCAAGCACAGGCCAAATTGTGTTTCCCAATGCTGATGCTTCATTCCCTACTTCCAATACCAATTTAGGAAATGGAGAAGTATCAGTTCCTTTACTTAATAGTAGAATACCTAAAACACAGAGTCGAACAGAAATGATGGGCTTAAGCTGGCCAGAGCAACCGTTGGATCTTCCGGCTCAGTGTGTTCTAGAGAGACCTAATTCCTTTAGATCCTTTGAGTCATTCAAAGCTTCTTAATCATTCAAAACATTTAATTCTTTCAAATCATCTATGATTGTTGATAATAGAGTGCAACCGGAGGCAGCTTCACTGACAAAAGTTGACCTTGAATATCTCGTGAACCGGAAGAGAAGAAACCAGTATGTAAATATAGTAAGTAGGCAAATGGTTGGTCTTTTCCTTACTATATGGGTCCGTAGAAGCTTGCGAAGGCATATCCAGAATGTAAACGTGTCTACTGTTGGCGTTGGTGTTATGTGCTACATTGGTAACAAGGTTTGTTGCCTCTTTTTTACTTTTTTATTATCGGTTTTTTATTTTATTTAACTTGTTTTGAGCACTTCTATTGGATTTAAACTGCTATTTATATAGAATATGTTTGTCACTCTCCCCCTACCTCTCTCTGTAACTGTCAGACACAAGATGTGTGTTTAGGCCTACTCCTTAAAGTTAGGCAGAAACAAATTCTAACTTAAACTTGTGCTTTGATTTCCTAAATGAAGAATGTAAAAGGGGGTATAGATTTATGCCTTGGTTTGTATAGGTTTGGTGGGGGCAGCACTATAGGTGGGGTGTCTTTTTGGGGTTAGAGGGATTCCCTATTTGAGGGTTTTTGGGTCGAGAAGTGTATAGCTTTTGTTCTGTGATCTGGGTTTTGGCTGGCTTGTTAGTCTTTTGTTTTCGAAGTCATGCATAAAAGATCATTTAAATGAGCAAGTCATATGAGAACAGAATCATTTGATGGATGGGGGTTGAAAATGTCAGCTAATTTGATGAATAAGGGTGTTGACTGCTAATGTTTTTGGGTCCGTTACCTGGATTGGTTATGCGGAACAGGTACCAGGAATGCTACTTGTGGTGGATGCACAAGATAGCTAATTTTTCGTACCAGAACGATAGTACCCAGTTAGCGGAACACATGGTAATAAGAGTTCCATAGTTACGTACTTTGAGATTTTACACTTGTACTCAGAAAGCATGTCTCACCGGTGAATGTACCACGGTCCTTGGGGTTGCTTGGTGGACATCGTGTTCATAGTTAGTTCATTGTACAATATTTTATTACTGACTATAGCAATTCATATATGTCATGATGTTCTTTTTTGTGGTGCTGAATATATTTTTATCTTGCAGGGATCAATATCAGTCAGCTTGTCTATATACTAGACTCTTTTTTGTTTCATATGCACTAACCTTACATCAGGTGAAAAAGAAGCCGAGGCAATTAAAAGAAATGCTGATGTGCATGCAATACATCGTAGGATTCGCTTTAATTCCTTTTCAAGCATTGGACTTCCCAAAAGCATCTGTGATCATGAGTTAGTACATGGCCTCCGTTATGATTTCCTGTTGAAACTTTTCTTCTTCACTTTTCCCACTCATTCCCTTAAAGTTATACCATTCAGTTCCCTTGAATATATTGTGGGAGGCTATTTATCTGTATATAATTATATATGGGACAAGTGTGGTTGTGGTTGCCACAACTAGTTGGCTATGGCAACAACCCAAAATGACGTAGTTTTGTTTAATAAAATGGTGAATTGTCAAATTTTCCATTGTTGAAATGATAAAACGGTCATTAATGAAATACCAAAAACTACATTGCCACAGTCAACTACTTATGGCAACCACAACCGAGTTATATTCTGTGCTGCAAGTCTTAATTCAGTAGTGGGATTCAGAAGTGCTTATATAAGGGGGGAAAACATAGTTGAAGTTCAAAATTGGGCTGGGGAAAGAAACACCAAATTCCATTTGAGTTGATAATTTTGATTGTTACTTGAGTATTGGCTGGCTTGTTTCCAGTAACTGGTTCTCTTATGCTATAGCAGCTATTGCATTAATCCTTATTCTTTGCATTATTTTTTGGAAGCATTTTTTGACCATGTTTTTGCATCAATCAATTCTAAAAAAAAATGAAGTGAAGGTAAAAAAAATCTGAATTCTTGTTTTGGAATAGTTTTTCTCAGAGTTCAAGCAGGCCGCATTTACACCTTCTGACTTGCAAGTCGCAACATTGAGAGTTCTCATATTGCATTTACTATAGAGATTTTTCAGAAGAATAGGAAATAAAATTTTATCTTACAGGATACAAGATATATTTTAATTAATCTTTCTCTGGAAGATCTCAATATTGTCAAATTCTTTATTCCATTAAGAAAAACTGAACTTATATCACATTTTCTCTTAATTTGCAGGAGAATAATTTGGCTTGGTGATCTTAATTACCGATTAAATTTGTCATACAATAAAACAAGGCAACTAATCTCGGAAAAGGACTGGCCTAAGTTGGTTGAGTAAGATCAGGTAGGTTAATAACTTAATATTACTCTCTATGATATTGTTTCTCCAAGTATTGTTTGAATTAACTAAACAATCAGGCTGTTTCACTATCAATATTTGTTTCACTGCTAATTTATGAATTTGTGGTACACTATGTTACTTTGCTCATCCTTATTTGTTCATCATACGTAATTGTCTCTTGTGCTTATTAATTGTTTTTCAACAACTTGTTGTATCTAGATTCTGTTATTGGAAAACAGTAGTAGATTCTAGTTCAACTATTTTGTTATTTCAGATAAGATGATGTCTACTGGCAGTTGTATCTACAATTTCTTATTATTCTTATTCTTCTGTTTAATTTTGTTCTTTTTCTTCTTTTTTTCCATTATTTTTATTTGCTGCTCATGTTTTGGCCTACATGTGGACTATTTCTGTAGTGGCAATGGTTTCTTTGGTTGTTTTTACGTCTTTTGAAGCAACCTTTCAGGTGTGACCGGATTCTTTCATTTGGGATGGGAATGAAGAATATCAGCTATAGGAGGACTGAGGTCAGGATTTCTGATCATCGACCCGTGAGTGCATTGTATGTGGTAGAGGTTGAGGAGTTTTGTCCATTGAGGTTACAAAAGGCCCTCTCATAGTCATACACTGATGCAGAAATTGAAGATGGCCAAGTTGTAATGAACATGGGACTTGATGGTTGAATGAATCAGTTAAGATTTCAAGAGGTGAGTACTCGACTCTGTACTTGAGATTCCAAGAGCAACTAGGCTTTGTTAAGAACCAAATATTTTCAATGCTATGTGCAATGTTGTTGATTTAGGATAATAGTATTAATTTAAAGAAACATTCTTGTCATAGTAGCTGTGGATGGTCCTTAATAAAAAAAAATAAAAATAAAAATAGACATAATGTACGTGATTATTGTCATTTTTGTTTGAACATTTAAATGCATGTCTAGTAAGCTTGTAAAGAAACATCTTTAAAAGAAGTGTTCTTATCAAAATAAATAATAATTAAGTACAGTAAAAATTTAGTATAGTAAAAGATTGATATATAACAGTGGTTTGATCTTCGTGACATTCGAACAAAGATAATAAGAATATTAATAGTTTCCCTTCTGATTGCCACCACTCTTAATTGGTTTGCGGCTTATTTTTGCATTATAGACCTTGCATGGAATTCAGGCATGCACGCATGTTATTTCAATATATTTGCAAGAATGTTCCGCGTTCGATATTTTATTGAATTTTAATGTGTCAATGCGCTATATATGAGTGTGTAACCTACTTGATTTGGAGGCGTAAGTTTCAAGTCTGACCTATGCCAAGGTGAAACTAGTGGCTGGTTAGATATTTTGTCGAGAGCCATTCTCATGCGTGCCAAGCCTCCTAATTTTCACCTATACTTTGTTATATTGGCAGCTCTTTGGAGTTTGGCCCACATAGGTGGTGGTTTGAAGTAAAAATGACATGCGTACTACGTATTTTAGCACCAAGTTTTCACCATTTATAATCAGCTTGATTTCAGACTGAATGTTAGTCTTATTGCTGATATAATGCACGTAAAATATAAATATGTTATGGATAAATACCATTACTATGCTCTTTTATTTTTTTCTCACTATGTTTGAATGCAATTATTCTCTTCTGATTGAGAGTGTTAGTTAAATCTTGCAATACACGAAGAGACTATAAATGAGGGCTCTCATGACACTGGAGATCTCAAAGTTACAGTTGATTTCTATTCTATTATTCTCTTGCTTTCTGACTGACCGTTTAGTTGCCGAAGTTGGTTATAAATGATTTTCTGGAATGGTATTGTTTTGGTTAAGTACTGTGTCAATAAGTGCATCAAATTATGGAATGTACTGTTAGATGATTTTGCTCTTTGATATTCTTCCTATTTGAATTTTGTAGTCCATGAATATTCTAAATTTCTCTTTAATTGTAGAGTAAATTTATATGTATTTAGAGTCTAAACACAACGCTCCAAAAGTGATACCGTGCATTTGGACCCCCAAATGTTATCACTACAGTCTACAAGCATTTTAAGCGCTTGCAACCGAACATATCATGAATAAATAAGCAAAAAAATCAGATTTAAATCCACTTATTTAAGTTGTTTTTTGTTTTTTAATAATTTGTCAAAAAATATGATTATTTGAACCAACTATGTAAGGTTTTTTTATCCCTTCATTTTAACAACCTATACTATTACTGTATTACATTACTGGGGGTCAGGAGAAAAATATAATGCAGGAAAATCAAGCACTTTACATTTGCTAAAACTATAGTAGAGGTGAAAGAATAGTGCTCAATTTACTTATAAATATAAGTAACTTATGTGACGCCCCCAAATATGTATACATCATCCATTCTGAGTTGTCAATACATGGTACAGAAACAACTACAATTTTATTATTACAACAGTAAAACTGTGAGTTTAAAAACAAATATTATCTTCTAGACAATATCTATACCCAAATAAATCTTCATCACATTTATTTATACATTATTTTACAAAAATGGTGAGAACTACTAAACAACTCTATCTAGAACCTTCATTCCATACCCCGACTAGTACTCGCCATATTTTCGCCTCCTGAGAAGAAAAATGGAACAAAAAGGAAAAGGGTGAGCTCAAATAGCCCAATAAAAAATATTATGACTAAGATAATATACAACAAATTATCGTTAGTCTTCAACAGGGAAAATCTGAGAGAATACACTAAACAACAAGTTTTAGATCAATATTCGCAGCGGAAAATAATAATTCATAGAAGAGTTACGTAGAGAATGAAATCTACTATTATCTATGAACTTAACGGTCCATCAACAGTATTTTTATCCCTGTAACATCAATCAATGCACTTCTTAAATCATATATTCATCTTTACACTACAGACCAAATATATTCATCAGTTGGTCATGCTCATCTCAACACATGTTCATCTTTGCACTACGGCTAAAGATATTCATTATATAATCAACCATCTTTACACTACAGGCCAAAGATATTCAAGTATATATCATCATTTAGGACTGAGGATGATGAAAAATATTTTAAAAGAATCGAATCCAGTGAAACAAAATAATAAATATTAAGGATTCGCACTTTAAACAATCCAAGTTCAAAAATACTTCATAAATAACCAGAGTGGAGTAAAATTCAAGAATGATCAAAACATGGATACAATCAAAGCTAGTATCCATAATAGATATTTTGGACGAAAAATAAAATTTTAATTTTTCTGTGAATAGTGTCGTATTCGAGAATAGTGTCGTATACGTGAATAGTGTCGTATAGGTGAATAGTAACTCTGACACTAAAAGATAGAAATTTCAGAAAAACATCATCATGCTTTGTGAATAGTAACTCCTGAATAGTAACTCATGAATAGTAACTTGTGAATAGTAACTCCGACATGAAAAAGTTCCAAATTTGATAAAAAGTTCCAACCAATATTTTGGCATAATGATATTGAAGAAATAATATCACTTACGAAGAAAATAACATCCCTTACCTCGAAAGATTAGTACTTCTAGCTGAATTACTTGGTATAGTGCTGAAGGAAACTTGCACCGTATAACAATACTCAAAGTGTCAGAATCCTCACAAGAATACGCTCAATATATAAAGAGAGAAATATAGAGAAAACTTCAGTTTCTGGTGTGATTTTCAATTCTAACCTAAGCACCCTATTTATAGGAAAATGCTTAGAACACCAAAGCAGAAAATTTAATAAATTAATATTATTTATTTTTCCACATCTTCCAACGCATCCAAGAATCTGAATTCGGCCCCTAGCACATGTTAATGATGCCTCCACATATTCCAAAAACTTTTCTTATTTAAATTATTTTAAACTTCCAAAAATCAATTATTTCAGAATTTCAGAACTTTAATAATTCATAATAAATAGTCATTTTATCAGAAAATTCAAATCTCGCGTTTTTTTTATAGGAAATTCAATTCTCTACAACTTTTCAGAAGAAAGTTTTTTCAAATTCCAAACAGAAATTGACCGAAATCCATAAACGGACGATTTTACAAGCTATAATCAAATTTCAGTAAAGAAATGGGGTCAACCGACACACAAAACATGTGTTAAACAACTTTTGCAACAAAAATACTCTTCCTCATATACTCATATATCCCACATTCATTATAAAAATATACCATTATTATATTATAATAATCTAATAAAATATTATTTTATCAGAAAAGATAAAATATCAATTTTTAATAATTGTCACTTTAAAAATTTTCTACATCTATAACCACATAAAATCAATATTTTCCTTATCATATAAATCAATAATTAATTATTGACAAATAATATTACAGAATCATAGTACTGGCAATCAGGCCGTTCCCAGGAAAGAGGGGCTTTTGTGACGCCCCCAAAATAGGTATACATCACCCATTCTGAGTTGTCAATACATGGTACAGAAACAACTATAAATTTATTATTACAACAGTAAAACTGTGAGTTTAAATACAAATATTATCTTCTAGACAATATTTATACCCAAATAAATTCTCATCACATTTATTGATACATTATTATACAAAAATGGTGAGGACTACTAAACAACTCTCTCTAGAACCTTCATTCCATACCCCGACTAGTACTCGCCATATTCTCGCCTCCTGAGAAGAAAAATGGAACAAAAAGGAAAAGGGTGAGCTCAAATAGCTCAGTAAAAAATATTATGACTAAGATAATATACAACAAATTATCGTTAGTCTTCAACAGGGAAAAATCTGAGAGAATACACTAAACAACAAGTTTTAGATCAATATTCGCAGTGGAAAATAATAATTCATAGAAGAGTTACGTAGAGAATGAAATCTACTATTATCTATGAACTTAACAGTCCATCAACAGTATTTTTATCCCTGTAACATCAATCAATGCACATCTTGAATCATATATTCATCTTTGCATTACAGACCAAAGATTTTCATCAGTTGGTCATGTTCATCTCAACACATGTTCATCTTTGCACTACGTCCAAAGATATTCATTATATAATCAGCCATCTTTGCACTACAGGCCAAAGATATTCAAGTATATCATCATTTAGGACTGAGGATGATGAAAAATATTTTAAAAGAATCAAATCCAGTGAAACAAAAGAATAAATATTAAGGATTCGCACTTTAAACAATCCAAGTTCAAAAATACTTCATAAATAACCAGAGTGGAGTAAAATTCAAGAATGATCAAAACATGGATACAATCAAAGCTAGCATCCATAATAGATATTTTGGACGAAAAATAAAAATTTAATTTTTCTGTGAATAGTGTCGTATTCGAGAATAGTGCCGTATACGTTAATAGTATCGTATACGTTAATAGTAACTCCAACACCAAAAGATAGAAATTTCACAAAAACATCATCATGCTTCGTGAATAGTATTCGTGAATAGTAACTCGTAAATAGTAACTCATGAATAATAACTCATGAATAGTAACCCCGACATGAAAAAGTTCCAAATTTGATAAAAAGTTCCAACCAATATTTCGGCAAAATGATATTGAAGAAATAATATCACTTACGAAGAAAATAACATCCCTTACCTCGAAAGATTAGTACTTTAGCTGGAATACTGGGTATAGTGCTGAAGGAAACTTGCACCGTATAACAATACTCAAAGTGTCAGAATCCTCACAAATATACGCTCAATATATAGAGAGAGAAATATAGAGAAAACTTCAGTTTCTGGTGTGATTTTCAATTCTAACCTAAGCACCCTATTTATAGGAAAATGCTTAGAACACCAAAGTAGAAAATTTAATAAATTAATATTATTTATTTTTTCACATCTTCCAACGCATCCAAGAATCTGAATTCAGCCCCTAGCACATGTTAATGATGCCTCCACACATTCCGAAAACGTTTTTCTTATTTAAATTATTTTAAACTTCCAAAAATCTATTATTTCGGAATTTCGAAACCTTAATAATTCATAATAAATATCCCTTTTATCAGAAAATTTAATTCTCGCGATTTTTTTATAGGAAATTCAATTCTCTACAACTTTTCAGAAGAAATTTTTTCCAAATTCCAAACAGAAATTGACCAAAATCCATAAACGAATGATTTTACAGGCTATAATCAAATTTCAGTCAAGAAATGGGGTCCACCGACAGACAAAACATGTGTTAAACAACTTTTGCAAAAAAAATACTTTTTCTCCTCATATACTCATATTTCCCACATTCATTGTAAAAATATCACCATTATTATATTATAATAATCTAATAAAATATTATTTTATCAGAAAAGATAAAATATCAATTTTTAACAATTGTTATTTTAAAAATTTTATCCATCTATAACCACATAAAATCAATATTTTCCTCATCATATAAATTAATAATTAATTATTCACAAATAATATTACAGAATCACAGTACTGGCAACCAGGTCGTTCCTTATGACGCCCCCAAAATAGGTATACATCACCCATTCTGAGTTGTCAATACATGTTACAGAAACAACTACAACTTTATTATTACAACAGTAAAACTGTGAGTTTAAATACAAATATTATCTTCTAGACAATATTTATACCCAAATAAATCCTCATCTCATTTATTGATACATTATTTTACAAAAATGGTGAGGACTACTAAACAACTCTCTCTAGAACCTTCATTCCATACCCCGCCTAGTACTCGCTATATTCTCGCTTCTTGAGAAGAAAAATAGAACAAAAAATAAAAGGTGAGCTCAACTAGCCCAATAAAGAATATTATGACTAAGATAATATACAACAAATTATCGTTAGTCTTCAACAGGGAAAAATCTGAGAGAATACACTAAACAACAAGTTTTAGATCAATATTCGCAGCGGAAAATAATAATTCATAGAAGAGTTACGTAGAGAATGAAATCTTCTATTATCTATGAACTTAACAGTCCATCAACAGTATTTTTATCCCTGTAACATCAATCAATGCACATCTTGAATCATATATTCATCTTTGCATTACAGACCAAAGATTTTCATTAGTTGGTCATGTTCATCTCAACACCTGTTCATCTTTGCACTACGGCCAAAGATATTCATTATATAATCAGCCATCTTTGCACTACAGGCCAAAGATATTCAAGTATATCATCATTTAGGACTGAGGATGATGAAAAATATTTTAAAAGAATCGAATCCAGTGAAACAAAAGAATAAATATTAAGAATTCGCACTTTAAACAATCCAAGTTCAAAAATACTTCATAAATAACCAGAGTGGAGTAAAATTAAAGAATGATCAAAACATGGATACAATCAAAGCTAGTATCCATAATAGATATTTTGGACGAAAAATAAAAATTTAATTTTTCTGTGAATAATGTCGTATTCGAGAATAGTGCCGTATACGTGAATAGTAACTTCGACACTAAAAGATAAAAATTTCACAAAAACATCATCATGCTTCGTTAATAGTATTCGTTAATAGTAACTCGTGAATAGTAACTCATGAATAGTAACTCGTGAATAGTAATTCGTGAATAGTAACTCATGAATAGTGTGGGCAAGGAAATCGTACCTTGCTAAAGTTAGGGTTTCGTGTTGGCTGAGGAGGAGAGAAATCCACGAAGAGTACGGAATTAATTGATTGACTGAAGAGGGGAGAAGAACAGGTGGACGATTACTCCAACGACATGTGGCAGAACTCCTAGAATCCGGGAACCGTGTTAGGGTAACAGGGATTCCAAGAGCCTTCTTCTTGAGTCCTTCCACTCCTAGAATCCGGAAACCTTGTTAGGGTTATTGGGATTCCAAGAGTCTTCGTGAGTGTTGAGAGAGAATGTCCAAACCCCTTTGGTACTTTTAGGTGGAATCTCCGAGCCTTTAAGTCACCAAAAGGGTCCCTTTGATCTTCCAGGAGTCCAAGTCTTGAGTCTGAAGAGAAGTCCCCCTTCTTGATGGAATGGAAGAGGTATTTATAGGATTTTCTGGAAAGTGGTCATGTTCAAGGCACATGCCTTCAGGGAAATTTCAGAAATACCCTTTAGTCATTAGAATAATGTCCATATTGCCCTGTCCTTCTAGCCACCAATCCAATCCCTCAATCAATTCCCAAAATGAGTCGCCTCCACGTGTCTTCTGCCTCGGGACACGTGAAAGATTCTATCAAGTCTTGCTTCTCTATTTCCGGCTCTTCCGTCTTTTCATTTAATCATCATGCGAATCTTAATTTGTGCATTTAATTTAATTAGGACAAATGAACCCTAATTTGCACCTGGGCCCACATTTGCCCCCTGCGCGAGAGTCGCGTC
Organism: Panax japonicus; assembly: GCA_020205505.1. Taxonomy (NCBI): domain Eukaryota; kingdom Viridiplantae; phylum Streptophyta; class Magnoliopsida; order Apiales; family Araliaceae; genus Panax; species Panax japonicus. Next base: position 54,048,131 of record CM035097.1, on the reverse strand, counting down.
CTTGGAGTGACGATCGCGCAAAATACTTTAACTCTGTGAATCCTGCTTCAACTTTCTGAAAAATCTGCGGAGCTCGATCTTGCAAGTCCGTGCAGCAGAACAGCTGTAGTGATCTTGCAACTTCGTGAAAAGGTAAACAAATAAGAATCACCTTTTTAATTGAACCATATATACATGGCTCTCCAAAGGCACATTGAAAATTTTCCCCAAATCTTGCTCAATTTTTGTTTCTTTAATTTTTCTGAAGACTAAGATCACATTAGATTTAGAAGTCATATGTTTCCAAATAAAAATAAAATCTTATTATATATATATATATATATATATATATATATTGAAAATAAAATAAAATATCTCCTCATTTTATTTGCCACTACCACCATTTTTCAATTTGCTCATTTAAGATATTACTGAATGAGCGAATCAGGGGTTCTTCCCTTTGGTGGATATAGCAAATCAGGGGCTAGAATCTATATATATTGCATTTCAATTAAATTGGGGCACCTAAAGGGTTATGATGAGTTGTCAAAAAATTGCACTTAATTATGTATGCAAAATGGGTGCCTGCCCAAGCCTGGTTACGACAATTGGGCACTCTCATCTTTACCAATTTGATACCTCTATTAAAGTCATTATCACTTTATATCATAAAATAAAATAATAGACTTTAAAAAAATTCTAAATGACCATAAATCATGCACTCAGCCAAGTCTCAATCCTTTTATCATGCCTTTATCATCGTGAATGGATATTTTACTATCCTAAAAATTAAAACCATAAAGCCAATGGTCATTCTTACATTTTATTCCCCTAAAAATTAAAATAACCATGAAGCCAATGGAAAAACAGAGATATTTTACTCCCCTAAAAATTAAAACCATAGTCATCTTTATATATATATATATATATATATATATATATATATATATATATATATATATATATATATATATATCTAAGACAATAAACCAATTTTAAACTAACATTAATTACCAAATATTAAAATTAATGATATTTTTTATAATTGAAAAGAAGGGAGTAATAATTATTGAGCACATGAAAACCATTGCATAGGAAAAAACCATTAATATTGTCGAAAATGAAATTAAAAATAGCACTAAACCTTCATTATAGAGGTTTGCAAAGCATATTAACGAGTCTTCTAATATAGGAGATCAGATAGAAATTATAGTCTTCGTTTTTTTTTTTTTTTTTTTTTTTTTTTTTTTTTTTTTTTTTTTTTACTGGCTGGTCATCCTCACCTTTCTGATGCATAATAGTAGGCAGACAATAATTACCATTGAGAGCAGCATGATATACTCGTTTCTCAGCCAAACCAATATCTAACATTATCAAATTACCCTTGCGAGCCATTAGCCTCCGAAAATTATCAGCGTATATCTTTGGATCATCCTTTTCTTGCTGTAAAGGGTAGTAAATTGGAAGATTCGTCACTTCTGAATGATTTACAAATTGACAGAAGAGGAGAATCACATGGCGCATGCCTGATATGGTATCCCAAGCAGGAATAAACCTCTCGTATGGATATCTCAAAATCACAGGAAGAACGAAAGCTTTTGGTAAAAATGCACCAGTTTTGAATGGAAGTAAATAGTCTCCATTTGTAGTCGTACCTTCTTTGTGTCATCTTATAAAACAGTATCTTCAAAGGAGTTTATGAACCTTCACCGCTATATATATATATATATATATATATATATATATATATATATATATATATATATATGTATATATATATATACTGCCTTTATGACCCTCCTTTAAATTGTAGCCTTCTTCATCCTTTTGGTTCAATGGCAGGCACAAAAACAAACAAATGAAGAATTTATTCCGAGCCATTTCACCTTAACAAGGATCTTGGCTCGGATATTTTGACAAAAAGGACAACATTGCAAAGAGAAAGGATTTATTCAGAGCCATTTTACCTTAACAAGGTCCTTGGCTCGGATATTCTGAAAGAAAGGACAACACCGCAAGGAGAAAGAATTTATTCCGAGTCATTTCACCCTAACAAGGTCCTTGGCTCGGATATTCTCAAAGGAAGGACAACACCGCAAGGAGGAAGAATTTATTCCGAGCCATTTCACCTTAACAAGGTCATTGGCTCGGATATTCTCAAAGGAAGGACAACACCACAAGGAGGATGAATTTATTCCGAGCCATTTCACCTTAACAAGGTCATTGGCTCGGAAATTCTGAAAGAAAAGAGGCAACACTGCGACGAGGAAGAATTTATTTCGGGCCATTTCAACTTAACAAGGCTCTTGGCTCGGGTATTTCAGCGAAGTAGCGTTTATTCCAATCAATTGATTCAACGAACAAGGAGAAGTTAAATGTAAGAGGGGAGAGCTCCTTAGGTGGCTAAACCCTACGGGTCAACCCCTAGGGGAACCAACCTAATGGCCTCCTCCTTCACATTTTTTCATTCTTCCTCTACCCTATTTTTTATTTGAATGGATCCTAATGCTTGTGCTCTTTAGATTCCTTATGCTGAATTCTTTTTTCTTACAGGCCTTCCCCGTTGAACATTCTGCAGACTTGGGAACAACCAAGGAGGCCCCGTTTCTCAATGATTGAGGAAGGGCTCCCCTCTTTTGGTCTTTCCAACGTCTTTTGGGAGCGAGTCCAGACTTATGAACGTACAACTCTTCCTCTGCCAGAAAAGAAAGGCTTGTTTCTATATACAGCGACTTGTGGAGGTTGAGATGACTTCTCCCATTCTTATCGCATTCCCCGGATATGCATAGAAAAGCAAGAATACCCTTTCAGTCCACTTCACTTCTTGTCTGATTCATCTGGTCGCCTTCAAGAATGGCAGGATTGAACCGACGAGATCCTTGGAAACACTGATTACGTAGATATACTCAAGAGTGCGGGTGTGTTCAACTATGTAGAGACCTACGTATATATCCAACAGGACCATAACTCCCTTACTGTATTGATCTCGCGATGGTGCTCCTCTACTTGCACAATCGTCACTGCCTGGGGGAGGAATGTACATCTACGCTGGAGGATGTCTATACCATCTACAAGTAAGCATTTTGCCCCCTACGCGTGAGTCACGCCTTTGGTGAGATGATCGCGCAAGATATTTTAAGTGTTGAAGCCTTGATTCCAGTTTCTGAACACTTCGCGGGGCTTGATGCTTTGCAAGCTTCGAAAATGAAAGTCCTAGGAGAGGGAACCTCTAGGAGAGCAAACCCTAGGAGGGCGGGCCCTAGAGGAGTTCTTCAAGGATATCTTGGTATCTCCTAACTCTCCTTGTACATGTCTCCCTTTCATACTAAGCTGGATCTCTTTATTTCCAACCATCATGTTGTTGCACTTCGTTAGGAAGTCACTTCATGTCTCCATGAGAATGACTTACTTTATGTAGAGCTTTAGGAGCTTCAAGATGCCATAGATAAATTGAAGACCAAGCTTTTGGGAAATTGAATCAGCTACCCAAGGCCTTGAAGGCTCGATAGCCTCCAATACGAAGGCTCAGGCTACCACACCATTGTCGACTTGAAAGCTTTAGCTATTTCCCTCTCTTTAGTTCGACATGTCATGAGCTTTCATAGTTTTTTTTTCCATTTCCTGTATCAGAAAATTTATGTACATATATTTCATTCATCAAAATATAATTTCTTTATCCTTATTGATTAATTTGAATGATTCCTTAAAATTCAATATTTAACATTGGATCTTATGTTGTTCAAATTAATACTCCAAGACAACAATAGGCCTCATAAAACAGCAAACATGAATCTTTTCAAGAAAAAACATGTTTTTTTATTGATAATAAAATTGCTTTTAACGAAAAGCTTAACGTTTCAAATAATAAATTCTCGATTACTTTTGAAGTAGAAAGTATAACTTGTATGGTTCGAGGACTTATAGTCAGGTGCCTCGATTACTTTTAAAGTTGAAAGTATAACTTTTTTGGTCCGAGGACTTATAGTCAGGTGCCTCATTCACTTTTAATGATAAAGTGTAACACTCGGGTGCCTCGTCACTTGGGTCGTCCAATTTCTTGGCAAGTGCAGTCTACGAGGACTTGGAATCGGGTGCCTCGTCACTTGGGTCATCCAATTTCTTGGCAAGTGCAGTCTACGAGGACTTTACCACCATTTAGAGTGGACCACCATCTTGGGTGAATTTTTTTTATTCGTCAATTCTTGTGCCTCCTCCCTTGGTCATCCAATTACTTGGCAAGGGATACTCATGAGGACTTAAACCACCATTTTTGGTGGACCACCATCTTGGGTGGATTTTTAATTCATTTGTAGTTCAGAGTTTTTTTTTCGATGGTAGAGCCAATATTTGGGTTCTTGACTTCCGGGATTGCACCATGGGTGATAGTGTTACACGTTTCTTCTCCTAGTTCAATCTCTCCAGCTGCCAGCTTCTCATGGTATATCCTCCGCAGACTGTAACAGTCCATAGTGGAATGTCCTGCGTATTGGTGGTAAACACAGAAGTCTGATCTTCTTTTCATCTCTTCTGTTACAACCAACCGGGGCCTTGGAGGCTTCACCACTCCATGTTCAACCCATTGTTCATACAGGCTCCTGAATGCCTTCTCGCTACATGTAATAGCCTCTGGAACTGGCATTCTGGTATACTTGTCCCCATGCTTTTCTCTGCTTCGCTCAAATTTCTCATTCTTTTCCCTCTTGCCCCCTTGTGGTTTTGACTGAGAATCCACCAAAGCCACAGTTGCTGTCCTCTTGCCCTTCCATGTAACCATCGCATGGCTGGTGGGAAATGTTATGATTCCTCCCAAGTCTTGTGCAAAAGATGAGAGGGTCGCAAATGAATCACAAGCTTTGGTAATGAGGTGGGGCTTGAAGGCATCTAAAGCACCATTGTTGCATATGCTAACCAAGTTCTTTTCTTCAATTGGCTCTGCACACTTCTGTGCTTGGGCCCTGAACCTATCCACGTAATCTGACAGCTCCTCGTTTGGCTTCTGCTTGAATCGCATGAGCTCTACGATGGTTACCTGTTTCTGCACATAGAAAAATTTCTTAAAAAATTGCAATTTTAGATCATCCCAATCATGGACTGATCCCTTCTCCAAATTGTAGTACCAACTGAAGGCACTATCCGTCAATGTCTTATTGAATTCCCTCATCAACAAGTTGTGGTTGTTTACTTCATCATATCCTAGCCATGGAGACATCGACTCTACGAACCTGGCAATGTGTTCCCTGGCATTTCCTTTCTCCCCGTTGTATTTTGGAAACTGCGGAGGATGCTCAATATACCCCGTCGGATACGGTTGCCTCCGAATGTGTGCAGGGTAAGGTGGAGTAAAATCTAACTCCGAGGGTCGAGATGTCTGACTGCGAAGTTGATTGATCACATCGATCATATCATCCTTCGTCATGTACTGGCTTGTGGCGTGAACTCTCTGGGGTGTTGTAATATACTGCTGTATTGGCGGTGTGTATGGCGAAGAGATTGGTTGATGTACACTTGAATTGTGCAAAGCTGGCACTGGTGGCCTTTGCTGACTCACTCGTTGGACATGGCTTGGGACGGTTGGCATCTGCACCTGTGAAAATGCTTGAAGAGCAGTTGGGATGATGTTCGTTTGAGGTTGGCTTGCTTCCAACCTAGGTTGTGGCCCGTCACCACTGTTCTGGAGCTCCAAGTTGATTAATGGAACCGATTGTCTTTCAGTTAATGGAGGTACAATCTGGTTCTCTTTGTTGTTGTTGTCATTGTTGTTGTCCTCCACTCCTACTTGTTCTCCCTGCGAATTGCCTGGGAACATGGCCCTGAAGGTAGGGATCTGCATCAATTGCTGGCAAAAGTTCCCCATCTCTTCTTGCTTCCTCTGCATCTCCAGCATCATGGTCATCATCATCCCTTGTCCTTCTCGTGCTTCCTTTAATGCCTTGAGCATCTCCAGTTGCACAACATTCGTCTGCTCTTCGTTTACATTCTCGACTTGCCTTCCTGCGTCGGTTTGTTGTTGATTGGCCATGTATAGTGATGTTGAACTCCCTTCTGAAGCGTCTTCAATAAGTGGTTGGTCAAAATCAAGATTTGCGCCTTGGAAAGCTTGAGTTGTTTGCCTTGGAACTGGATTTGGTGAGGTAATACTATTTATTGGTGAAACAGCTCTTCCTGTAGTTCTCCCACTTCGAGTTGTGGGCATACCCTTCACGAATTCTACACCTCCCCAGCAGAGTCGCCAAAGAAATGTGGGCAAGGAAATCGTACCTTGCTAAAGTTAGGGTTTCGTGTTGGCTGAGGAGGAGAGAAATCCACGAAGAGTACGGAATTAATTGATTGACTGAAGAGGGGAGAAGAACAGGTGGACGATTACTCCAACGACATGTGGCAGAACTCCTAGAATCCGGGAACCGTGTTAGGGTAACAGGGATTCCAAGAGCCTTCTTCTTGAGTCCTTCCACTCCTAGAATCCGGAAACCTTGTTAGGGTTATTGGGATTCCAAGAGTCTTCGTGAGTGTTGAGAGAGAATGTCCAAACCCCTTTGGTACTTTTAGGTGGAATCTCCGAGCCTTTAAGTCACCAAAAGGGTCCCTTTGATCTTCCAGGAGTCCAAGTCTTGAGTCTGAAGAGAAGTCCCCCTTCTTGATGGAATGGAAGAGGTATTTATAGGATTTTCTGGAAAGTGGTCATGTGCAAGGCACATGCCTTCAGGGAAATTTCAGAAATACCCTTTAGTCATTAGAATAATGTCCATATTGCCCTGTCCTTCTAGCCACCAATCCAATCCCTCAATCAATTCCCAAAATGAGTCGCCTCCACGTGTCTTCTGCCTCGGGACACGTGAAAGATTCTATCAAGTCTTGCTTCTCTATTTCCGGCTCTTCCGTCTTTTCATTTAATCATCATGCGAATCTTAATTTGTGCATTTAATTTAATTAGGACAAATGAACCATAATTTGCACCTGGGCCCACAAATAGTAATCCCGACATTAAAAAGTTCCAAATATGATAAAAAGTTCCAACCAATATTTCGGCATAATGATATTGAAGAAATAATATCACTTACGAAGAAAATAATATCCCTTACCTCGAAAGATTAGTACTTCTAGCTGGAATACTTGGTATAGTGCTGAAAGAAACTTGCACCGTATAACAATACTCAAAGTATCAGAATCCTCACAAGAATACGCTCAATATATAGAGAGAGAAATATAGAGAAAACTTCAGTTTCTGGTGTGATTTTCAATTCTAACCTAAGCACCATATTTATAGGAAAATGCTTAGAACACCAAAGCAGAAAATTTAATAAATTAATATTATTTATTTTTCCACATCTTCCTACGCATCCAAAAATCTGAATTCAGCCCCTAGCACATGTTAATGATGCCTCCACACATTCCAAAAACGTTTTTCTTATTTAAATTTTTTTAAACTTCCAAAAATCAATTATTTCGGAATTTCAGAACTTCAATAATTCATAATAAATAGACCTTTTATCAGAAAATTCAATTCTCGCATTTTTTTATAGGAAATTCAATTCTCTACAACTTTTCAGAAGAAAGTTTTTCCAAATTTCAAACAGAAATTGACCGAAATCCATAAACGGACGATTTTACAGGCTATAATCAAATTTTAGTCAAGAAATGGGGTCCTCCGACACAAAACATGTGTTAAACAACTTTTACAATAAAAATACTTTTTCTCCTCATATACTCATATATTCCACATTCATTGTAAAAATATCACCATTATTATATTACAATAATCTAATAAAATATTATTTTATCAGAAAAGATAAAATATCAATTTTTAACAATTGTCACTTTAAAAATTTTCTCCATCTATAACCACATAAAATCAATATTTTCCTTATCATATAAATCAATAATTAATTATTCACAAATAATATTACCGAATCACAGTACTGGCAACCAGGTCGTTCCTAGGAAAGAGGGGGCTTTCCAATAACAATTTCTGCTTACTGGCGTGCAATTAGGTGACCAAACCTCTCCTTAGACAGAACTTTCTAGACATTGCCAATAATGTTTTCTAATAATATTATTCAGATAATATGAATTATTGCTTCGATGATAGAAAATAATGTGTACTGACAATTATTGAAACAACAGTAATATAAAATATCAACGCAACAATTATTGAATCAATAAAATAAAATACTGAACAGTAACTACTTTAACAATTATTGAGTAGTGTCTTCTTACGTAAGAATCAATAATTGGTGCAATACCGTGTGATACTGCGCAACAACGCGTATTACTGTGTTTTAACCACAGGGTATTCCAACAGTATTAACGGTAACAACTACGCCGTTATTTATAAACAACTTATACTTGTCGTTTTCTTCATCCAATCGCTTTCTGTTATGGGGCCCACAAAAGACTGCGTCGTCGTACGAATATTCCCCGACAGCAATAATATTCCACGACCAAACGAATATTCCCCGACAACAATGAATATTTTATAACCACCTGCTTATTTGAAATATTTGCGCGTTTTACCCATAACTAACCGCGTTAATCAAATCAACCCTTACTATTTCAAAATGATAAATAGAGGAAATTATATTTCAATTAATAATAATTTTGGGTCTTACAACCTCCCCTCTTTATGAAATTTCGTCCTCGAAATTGACGTACGTACCTGGTGTTTCGAAAAGATGAGGATACCTCGCTTTTATTTTCGTTTCCAACTCCCAGGTCATTTCCTCAATAGCATGGTTTTTCCACAAAACTTTAACTTGTGGTATGACCTTCGTGCGTAGGACATGCTCTTTCCTATGCAAAATCTTGACAAGTACCTCTTCATACGTTAAGTCTTCGGCTATCTCGTCCGATTCTAACTCAATAACGTGGTTCGGGTCTTTCACATATTTACGAAGTACAGATATGTGAAACATATTATGAACACGAAACATACTCGGAGGTAACGCGAGTCTATAGGCTACATTTCTTACTCGGTCAAGAATTTGAAATGGACCAATAAATCGTGGATTGAGCTTTCCTCGTTTCCCAAATCTTGTAACTCCCTTCCATGGAGCTACACACAATAATATGTGATCCCCAATACTAAATTCCACGTCTTTTCGATGAAGATCTGCATAACTCTTTTGTCGATCTTGTGTCGTTTGTATATGTTGTCGAATCATTTGGATCTTTTCCCCAGTCATACGTACCAACTCGGGTCCCAACAATGTTGCTTCACCCACCTCGTCCCAACATACTAGAGAGCGACATTTTCGTCCATATAATACTTCGAATGGAGCCACACCTATACTTGTCTGATAATTGTTGTTGTAGGAGAATTTCACCAATGGTATCCCAACTGCCCTTGAAGTCTAGGACACAGAGTCTTAATAAATCTTCAAGAGTTTGAATAGTCCTCTCTGATTGTCCGTCCGTTTGACGATGGTATGCCGAACTAAATCGTAAATCCATCCCCATAGCTTTTTGTAAGCTAACCCAAAATCTTGAAGTGAATCTTGGGTCACGATCCGAAACTATGGATACTGGCATGCCATGCAATCTCACAATCTCATTTACATATATACTAGCAAGACGTTCAAGGGAATAAGTCTCCCGTATCGGCAAGAAATGAGCAGACTTGGTTAATCTATCAACAATAACCCAAATAGCATTTATGCCTTGAGAAACAGTAGGAAGACCCGTAACGAAATCCATGGTAATGTGTTCCCACTTCCATTTCGGAATCTCAAGTGGTTGCAATGGACCCTTAGGTACTAGATGCTCCGCCTTTACACATTGACAAGTTAAACACATCGAGATAAACTTTGCAATCTCTCTCTTCATATTGTTCCACCAAAATGTATGTCGAAGATCACGATACATTTTAGTACTTCCAGGATGGATTGCAAATGGTGTATTGTGTGCCTCCATCATAATCTTGTACTTCAAATCAGAGTCGTTAGGAACACAAAGTCTGGAGTGGACTCGAAGTATTCCTTCTTCATCAATTCTCGCTTCCGAAATAGCACCTTCTTGTACTTTCTTCTTCATACGCATCAGCTCCGGGTCGGTGGCTTGAGCAACTTTAACTTTTTCAATTAAAGTTGGTTCTATGCGTATATTTTACATCATCGCACTCGTTCCTGCATATGATCTTCTACTCAACGCGTCAGCTACCACGTTTGCTTTTCCAGGATGGTATTGAATATTGTGGTCGTAATCTTTCAACAGCTCGAGCCAACGTCATTGCCGCATTTGAGTTCTTTTTGAGTGAAGAAATATTTGAGGCTTTTATGGTCTGAATATATCCCCACTTTCTCCCCATAAAGATAGTGCCTCCAGATCTTTAGCGCGAAAACAACTGCTGCCAACTCTAGATCATGAGTAGGATATTTCCTCTCATATTCTTTAAGTTGTCGTGAGGCATAGGCTATGACTTTCCCACGTTGCATGAGAACACATCCTAACCCTTTGCCCGAAGCATCGCTGTAGATAAAAAATCCATCCGAACTAGATGGTATTGTTAGAACAGATGCCGAAATAAGTCACCTCTTAAGCTCTTGGAAACTCTTCTCGCATTCCTCGCTCCAAACGAATTTTGTATCCTTCCGAGTTAGCTGAGTTAATGGAGTAGAGATTCGAGAAAACCCTTCCACGAATCTCCAATAATAACCAGCTAGAACCAGAAAGCTACGTACTTCAGTCACCATCTTCGGTTGTTCCCAACTTTGTATTGCTTCAATCTTTGTCGGGTCAACAGACACTCCATGTTTTGACACCATGTGCCCAAGGAATGCTACTTTCTCAAGCCAGAACTCGCATTTCTTCAGTTTGGCATATAGATTGTTATCACGAAGCCTTTGCAGTACCAGCTTCAAATGACGCTCATGATCTTCACGGCTTTTGGAATAGATGAGGATGTCATCAATAAAGACAACAACGAATTGATCCAAATATTCCTTGAATACTCGGTTCATCATATCCATGAAAGCAGTAGGAGAATTAGTCAATCCAAAAGACATGACTAAGAATTCATAATGCCCGTACCGAGTTCTGAAAGCAGTCTTTGGAATATCCTTAGTTTTAACCTTCAGCTGATGATAATTAGAACGAAGATCGATTTTTGAAAAGAATTTTGCACCTTGCAACTGGTCAAATAGGTCATCAATACAAGGTAGTGGATACCTATTCTTGATAGTGACGTGGTTTAATTCCCGGTAGTCGATACAAAGTCGCATACTCTCATCTTTCTTCTTTACGAATAAAACAGGAGCACCCCAAGGAGATGTACTAGGACGAATGAAACCGATGTCCAACAACTCATGTAGTTGAACCTTTAACTCCTGAAGTTCAATAGGAGCCATTCGATATGGGGTTTTAGAAATGGGCTTTGTACCAGGTTCAAGGTCAATAAATAATTCAACTTCACGTTCTGGGGGTAGACCGGGAAGTTCTTCAGGAAATACGTCAGGAAAGTCAATAACAACAGGAATATTATTCAAAGCTGACGTGTCTTTATTCAAATCCATAACATGGGCTAAGAAAGCTTGACATCCGTTTTTCAATAAACGAATAGCTTTATGACTTGATATGACAGTGATTGATTTTAATGGTTTAGTTGCTTGAATTCGCACAACAGGTTGATTAGGAATATGAAAACTAACAACCTTACGAAAACAATCAATTTTGGCATGATGAGTAGTTAACCAATCAATCCCTAAAATCACATCAAAAGCAAGTATCTTTAAAGAGATAAGGTCAACGGGTAATGTGATGGTGCCAACTTGGATCAAACAAGATTTATAAACAGTGGATGTGATGAAAGTTTCTCCTAACAGAGTTTCCAGAGATAGGTCAAAGTCTAATTTCTCCGGAGTCAAGTTTAAACGTTGAGCACAAGTAGGAGAGATAAATGAATGGGTAGCACCAGTATCAAGTAAGGTATAAACTTCACAAGAATTTATGATTAGCTTACCCGTGATCACCTCGTTTGGGTTCCTCGCATTTTGACCAGTCACGACAAACGCTCTTCCAAGAACCGTTGACTTTGACTTTTCTGGGACAGCCTTTTGAGTCACCATCCCCGTTGGACTTGGTTTCTCTACAGTGCAATCTTGAGCGATATGTCCTTCCTTTCCGCAGTTATAACATACCTTAAACTGTTGTGGGCAGTTTGGGATGATATGTCCTTCTTTTTCACACTTATAGCATATGACCGGTGGTCGCTCTCCTCCCTTGTAACCAGTTGCTGCTGGTGCTGACGTCTTCACATTATCATTATTGAATCTCCTCTTTTTAAAATCCCCCCCGAGTCGCTTCTTCTATTTTCATGTCCATGACTACCACCAGAGTGGTTACCATTTTTGTCCATCTTTTTCTTTCTTCGCTGGTTATCGTTATTCTGTTGACTGCTATCTCCGGTATGATCCTGGTTATGTTCCCTCGGTTGAACGTATTCGTTATCTCGTTCTAACAATTGAGCCCTGTTGACAACATTTGAATAGAGAGAAAATTTATGAGAAATGAGATACTGACGTATGTCGGGTTTCAAACCTCTCAGAAACATCCGCGTCATATGTTCCTCATTCTCCACCAAATGAGGTGCAAACCTGGATAACTCTGCGAACTTCGCCTCGTACTGGGACACCGTCATGTTATTCTGCTCCAGTCTAATAAACTCCACTTCCTTCATATGACGAACACTTTCAGGAAAGTATTTGTCATTAAATAGTTTCTGAAATGTCTCCCAAGACATGCTGAGCGCTGCTGGATGGGTACGCTTCATAGACTCCCACCAGTAATATGCCTCATTACGGAACATAAAGGTGGCGAATGCCACCTTCTGCTACTCCGTGCATCCCAAGACATCGAATATATTGGTGATTTGTTTGATTCACGTCTCCGCCTTAATTAGATCCGGCTTTCCCCAGAATTTCGGTGGTCCCAACTCTTTGAACTGCTTGGCTGTGACAACCCGTGAATTGCTATCATTTTCTCCTGTATTTTGAACACGAGTCTCCCTCGTCTGATTTTGCATTAACTGCAAAAAGCTTCTAAACATCCCCTCGTTCATCATCTGCTCAGTGTTGTTGTTCACAGGAGGAACATTGCCAGCCTGTTGCACGTTCTCCTCATCGGTGAGTACAGGCGTCACCACGGTCTCATTTACTCCACTGTTAATATTCTCAGTCTACATTCTCAAATACTGTTATAAAATAAGGGTTAATTAAGGAAATCAATATATCACACAATATACCTATATACTGACCAACTAACAAATAAGCTTAGGTAGGACACACTAGCGAATGATTTACTCGTCTATCCCCTCCTAGTTCTATTCCCCGATCTTCGCCAGAGATCATATCCCTAAGCTCTGATACCAAGTGTGACGCCCCCAAAATAGGTATACATCACCCATTCTGAGTTGTCAATACATGGTACAGAAACAACTACAACTTTATTATTACAACAGTAAAACTGTGAGTTTAAATACAAATATTATCTTTTAGACAATATCTATACCCAAATAAATCTTCATCACATTTATTGATACATTATTTTACAAAAATAGTGAGGACTACTAAACAACTCTCTCTAGAACCTTCATTCCATACCCCGACTAGTACTCGCTATATTCTCGCCTCCTAAGAAGAAAAATGGAACAAAAAGAAAAAGGGTGAGCTCAACTAGCCCAGTAAAGAATATTATGACTAAGATAATATACAACAAATTATCGTTAGTCTTCAATAGGGAAAAATCTGAGAGAATACACTAAACAACAAGTTTTAGATCAATATTCGCAGCGGAAAATAATAATTCATAGAAGAGTTACGTAGAGAATGAAATCTACTATTATCTATGAACTTAACAGTCCATCAACAGTATTTTTATCCCTGTAACATCAATCAATGCACATCTTGAATCATATATTCGTTTTTTCACTACAGGCCAAAGATATTCATCAGTTAGTCATGTTCATCTCAACACCTGTTCATCTTTGCACTACGGCCAAAGATTTTCATTATATAATCAACCATCTTTGCACTACAGACCAAAGATATTCAAGTATATCATCATTTAGGACTGAGGATGATGAAAAATATTTTAAAAGAATCGAATCCAGTGAAACAAAGGAATAAATATTAAGGATTCATACTTTAAACAATTCAAGTTCAAAAATACTTCATAAATAACCAGAGTGGAGTAAAATTCAAGAATGATCAAAACATGGATACAATCAAAGATAGTATCCATAATAGATATTTTGGACGAAAAATAAAAATTTAATTTTTCTGTGAATAGTGTCTTATAGGTGAATAGTAACTCCGACACCAAAAGATAGAAATTTCACAAAAACATCATCATGCTTTGTGAATAATATTCGTGAATAGTAACTCGTGAATAGTAACTCATGAATAGTAATCCCGACATGAAAAAGTTCCAAATTTGATAAAATGTTCCAACCAATATTTTGGCATAATGATATTGAAGAAATAATATCACTTACGAAGAAAATAACATCCCTTACCTCGAAAGATTAGTACTTCTAGCTGGAATACTTGGTATAGTGCTGAAAGAAACTTGCACCGTATAACAATACTCAAAGTGTCAGAATCCTCACAAGAATACGCTCAATATATAGAGAGAGAAATATAGAGAAAACTTCAGTTTCTGATGTGATTTTCAATTCTAACTAAGCACCCTATTTTATAGGAAAATGCTTAGAACACCGAAGCAGAAAATTTAATAAATTAATATCATTTATTTTTCCACATCTTCCAACTTATCCAAGAATTTGAATTCAGCCCCTAGCACATGTTAATGATGCCTCCACACATTCCAAAAACATTTTTCTTATTTAAATTATTTTAAACTTCCAAAAATCAATTATTTCAGAATTTCGGAACTTCAATAATTCATAATAAATAGCCCTTTTATCAAAAAATTCAAATCTCGCATTTTTTTTAGGAAATTCAATTCTCTACAACTTTTCAGAAGAAAGTTTTTCCAAATTTCAAACAGAAATTGACCGAAATCCATAAACGGACAATTTTACAGGCTATAATCAAATTTCAGTCAAGAAAATGGGGTCCACCGACACACAAAACATGTGTTAAACAACTTTTACAACAAAAATACTTTTTCTCCTCATATACTCATATATCCCACATTCATTGTAAAAATATCACCATTATTATATTATAATAATCTAATAAAATATTATTTTATCAGAAAAGATAAAATATCAATTTTTAACAATTGTCACTTTAAAAATTTTCTCCATCTATAACCACATAAAATCAATATTTTCCTTATCATATAAATCAATAATTAATTATTCACAAATAATATTACAGAATCAGTACTGGCAACCAGATCGTTCCCAGGAAAGAGGGGGCTTTCCAATAACAATTTCTGCTTACTGACGTGCAATTAGGTGACCAAACCTCTCCTTAGACAGAACTTTCTAGACATTGCCAATAATGTTTTCTAATAATATTATTCAGATAATATGAATTATTGCTTCGATAATAGAAAATAATGTGTACTGACAATTATTGAAACAACAGTAATATAAAATATCAACGCAACAATTATTGAATCAATAAAATAAAATACTGAACAGTAACTACTTTAACAATTATTGAGTAGTGTCTTCTTACGTAAGAATCAATAATTGGTGCAATACCGTGTGATACTGCGCAACAACGCGTATTACTGTGTTTTAACCACAGGGTATTCCAACAGTATTAACGGTAACAACTACGCCGTTATTTATAAACAACTTATACTTGTCGTTTTCTTCATCCAATCGCTTTCCGTTATGGGGCCCACAAAAGACTGCGCCATCGTACAAATATTCCCCGACAGTAAGAATATTCCACAACTAAACGAATATTCCCTGACAACAATGAATATTTTATAACCACCTGCTTATTTGAAATATTTGCGCGTTTTACCCATAACTAACCACATTAATCAAATCAACCCTTACTATTTCAAAATGATAAATAGAGAAAATTAAATTTCAATTATTAATAATTTGGGGTCTTACAACTTATAATATGAGTAATGATATTATAAGAATTTTATGTTATTTTATAATTTAAAATTTCTCTTTAATTGTAGAATATATATATATATATATATATATATATATATATATATATATATATATTTAGAGAGAGAGAGAGAGAACGGATCTAAAACATACTTCTTAAATAATATACCTCTCTTAAATAACATAGTTTTATTAAAATTACGTTATTTTAATGATTCTTTTAAAAATAAGTGGGGACGCGAGTGACTTTTTTGTAAATAAAAAGAAAGTAACTTGGACCACTCTATTTTAATATTATTTTATTTTTAAAAAAGAATCACCAAAACGACGTAGTTTTAATAAATATATGTTATTTAAGAGAGGTATATTATTTAAGAGGTATGCTTTAGATCTGTTTTCTCTCTCTCTCTCTCTCTCTATATATATATATATATATATATATATATATATATATATATATATACACGATAAGGATCAAGAGCATTCTCCTTAAATAGCATTCCTCCTTAAATAGCATTCTTTTATTAAAACTACGTCGTTTTGGAGGGACGCGGCGACATTTTTATAAATACGCGATGGCATAGCCATAGCCATGTAGTCTTTGGCGACGGGTCGAACCGTCGCCATAGACACCAAAGACGACGGTTCGTCTTTGATTCGCTTTTTAAAGTTCGTTTTAGAGCTTCTCCGTGTGTGTGTATATATATATATATATATATATATATATATATATATATATATATATATATATATATATATATATATAGGGTAAAGCCCAATTCTGTTCTAGCAGTGAGGACAACTATTATTTTGGACCAATAGAACTTAATTTGGGTTGTAATGGTGTACGATAGTAATGGGCCCCTTAATTGTATTCTGTGGGCTTGTGAAATTCATGGACCATTCCTCATTGTTTTTCTAAAGGGTCCTTTACATAAGTATACAACAAATAGAAAGATATTACAAGAATAGTGCACCAATTAAATAATTACAATAATAATGCAATAATATGTAATAATAACAATAGTAGTGCAATACACATCACAGAACCCAAACCAACAAAAATAAAAACATCTTGATTCAAAAAAAAAAACTACTCCACTTTATGCGGTCCTCTCCTTCGTTGTCTCCTCCTCCTCCTCCTCCTCCTCCTCCTCCTCCTCCTCCTCCTCCTTCTTCTTCTTCGCTTCAACACTTGAAGAATATGTAGATCTGTAGATCTTGAAGATATAGCCACCATGGACGCCGATCTACTCATCTATTACGGCCACAACCGCCATTATGACGAAGGTTGCCGCCGGCAAAGAAGGCGAGATTTGGTCGTGGTTTCGTTTGGTGACATCTTTTTGTGGGTTGAAGCCTTCGGAGGTGTTGGCATTGCATAAGACTCTGATGGCATTGTTATAGAGGAGAGGGTTGCTTTTGATGCATACGGGAACAATTTTTAAATTGGGACACTGATTTGTAGTCAAACAATTTTAGTGCAGTTGGTAGCCAAACATTTATACAAAGGTAACCATTTTAGTTTTTGTGGGTAACCAAGATAAATTTCAGTGCACTTAGTAACAAAAATTTTCATACAAAGGTAACCATTTTAGTTTTTGTTGGTTACATTTGTATTAATGTTTGGCTACCAACTGCACTATGAAAAAAATATATAATATATTTTTTATAATTACTTGGTAACCCAATAAAACTGAATTGGTTACATTTGTATTAAGGTTTGGCTACTAACTGCATTATAAAAAAATTTACAATAGTTTTTTTTAATTAATTGGTAACCCAATAAAAATGAATTGGTTACATTTGTATAAAGTGTTGGCTACCAACTGTACTATTAAATAAAAAAATTTGTAATAAATTTTTTAAAAATAAATTAGTAACCTAATAACACTGAATTAGTTACCTTAGTATGAATGTTTGGCTACCAACTATACTATGAAAAAATCGCAGGTGTGGATGTGGATTGGGGGTGAGGGGGTCCGACAGTACATTATAAATGATTTATATGTATGTATTCCCAGTTTGGAGAAATTCAATTAGCTCGTCAAATATTTGATGGAAGCTTATGTATACTAGTTTGCTAAATGTGTATTGCAGTAATGGATATATTGATGAAGCTAGCAAAGTGTTTGATTCAATGCCTGAAAGAAATGATGTTTCTTATAGTGCGATGATGTTCGGCGAAGGGGGTAGAATGTGAGGAGAGAGAAAGTGTTAAATTAAAACACTCAACTAAATTAAAGGGATGAGAATGCACTAATTTTGTAAATAAAATTTTAAATGCAAAAATTGTGTAAATATTTTATGAGTGCACTATTGTTGTAATAATTTTAAAAAATGTAATAAAAAATGTAATTGTTCATTTTCTAAATTGAGCCTACATAAAATTAAGTGATAATTATATGAACCTTAATACTAATATACAACAATTAAAAAGTATTTATAAAAACAATACATCCACAAAATAAATGTTATGGATAGTCCATTCTCATGCGTGCCATTCTCATCTTGTTTTCTTTGGTTTTCACTATTTATAATCAGCTTGATTTCAGACTGAATATTAGTCATATTACTGATATAACGCACGTAAAATATAAATGTTATGGATAAATACCATTACTATGCTCTTTTATTTTTTTTTCTCACTATGTTTGAATGCAATTATTCTCTGAACGTGTGAATTTCGTTGTTGATGCAGGATGTATCTAATTTAGGGTGTTAGTTAAATCTTTCAATACACGAAGAGACTATAAATGAGGGCTCTCATGACACTGGAGATCTCAAAATAACAGCTGATTTCTATTCTATTATTATCTTGCTTTCTGACTATTTAGTTGCCGAGGTTGGTTATAAATAATTTTCTGGAATGGTATTGTTTTGGTCAAGTGCTGTGTCAATAAGTGCATCAATTACTATGCTCTTTTATAAATGTTATGAATAAATACCATTACTATGCTCTTTTATTTTTTTCTTACTATGTTTGAATGCAATTATTCTCTTCTGATTGAGAATGTTAGTTAAATCTTGCAATTCACGAAGAGACTATAAATGAGGGCTCTCATGACACTGGAGATCTCAAAATTACAACTGATTTCTATTTTATTATTCTCTTGCTTTCTGACTGACCGTTTAGTTGCTGAGGTTGGTTATAAATGATTTTTTAGAATGATATTGTTTTGGTTAAGTATTGCGTCAACAAGTGCATCAAATTATGGAATATACTATTAGATGATTTTGCTCTTTGATATTCTTCCTATTTGAATTTTGTAGTCCATGAATATTAGACCTGAGAATGTAACGGGGCGGGGCGGGCCGAGAACGGGCTGGGCTAAATGGTTCGGGTTTTGATGGGCTAAAATTGTAAAGCTCGTGGTCAGTTGGATGGGCCGGGCCACGGGCTTTTTCCTTTATTTATTTTTTGCAAAATCAGATCCATGGGCTGCAGTCCAGTCGTAGACACGATTAATGCCTTAGCCAAAAAAACACAGACCGAAACTAAACAAGCGAGCCAAACAACGAAACAGAGTCATGCAGAAATACAATTATTGTGCTCAACTTAGTACTATATTTGTGTCTTATATTTGGGAATATATATAGTGTGAACTGAATATAAGCAAACCATGCTGTCATTTAATATTACTATTAGTCAAAAAATTAAAGCATACCAATATATGTTAGTTGAAGCCTCGAAGGTCCAATCAAATTGGTTCCTTAGAATGGCGAGTTATTTCGTCAATTACTTAAGAACATGGAAAACTTAGACTTGGAGTCCAAGTATCATGCCGTCACAATTAGTCAACTAGCTAGCTAGGACAAGCTTTAGTATATAATAATATGATTATATGAACATTACACTAGATGCAATTGGTTCAATTAAATTTGTTTCTTAAGAATTAAGAATAATAATATATACAAAATTATTCAAACAGTCCTGAAATTAATACATATATATTATAAGCACTTCTAGACCACCTAGTTAGCTCTTATTTTCATACATTATTCTATAAATTAGTTAATTTTTATAAGAGTTCTTTGTAAATAAAAGGGGGTGGGGGAAATGAAACTTGACAATAACAAAGTCAAATTAATTTAATTAACCCTATTCTTGTTTGGAGGATCAGTTTGTGCTTTATTTTTAAAAATAGTAAAATTTGAACAAAAGTAAAGAAACAATATATTGAAGATTACATTAAAAACAAATAGTTGTTGTAGCTCAGTTAGTTTGAACTCTTATTTATTTACTTATAAGTCTTAACCCACAAGTAGCATCATTTTGTTAAAAAAAATAACTCACGAGCCGGGCCAAAATGGCCAACAATTATCTGGGCTGAAATATAGCGGCCCATGACCCATGTTTTTACGGGCGGGCCTGGGCCTAAATTGCCAGGTCATTCAATATTCTAACTGGATTACAACTTTAAGCTTGATTGGAGATGCATTTTTATTGTTAGTCTATAAACTCACAGAAGCTTATCAATATTTTGGAAGGAAACTAAAAAAGACTGCACCAGCCGGGAATTGAACCCGGGTCTGTACCGTGGCAGGATACTATTCTACCACTAGACCACTGGTGCAACTTTCCTCTTTGGCATTGTTTATATAGAAGAAGAACTTGACAAAGGCATAAAGCTCAGCTAAACATCGCAATTTGTTGAAATATATAGAACAATCATTCTCCCCGGCCGTCCAACCCCAATATTAGTGATAGAATTTATTAGTCATGAATTCGAATTTTGACATGAGATATGATTAGATCGATTATTCTACTCATCAGTACACAGACAAAACAAAAATTAATAGAAAAATAATATATATTACGAATATTTACGTTAATTTTTTGATCCTACTAATCTAATGTATTAATAAGTTTCGCAATTGTGTAAATAATGCTAGGAACACAAAAAGTGTACACACATTATTAAAAAAAGAGAGAAAATAAGAACCGAGACCTACAATTGAATATTTTATATATTTTTATTGGTAAGCAATACATGGGTCCTACTACTTTTTTACACAACTTTTTTGTGCAGTTTATGCACGTACTATTATTATTATTTTTTTGTGAGAACATTATTATTCGTCAATTTTGGGATTTGATTATGTTTTTTCAAAACTTATAAACTAAATGCTTGTAGGCCAGCTAGCTAAATTTCTTGAATAATCTTCACCACTCTTTTTCAAATGATTTTTTGAGTATAAAGAAGAGTCAAAAGTATTTATTAGAACCATTTTTTTATTTTATTTTCAAAGAGAATCCTTTGACATTTGTGATAAGCCCTTCAAAGTGCCCTTGCTTTCTTGTAAACATATCAACTAATCACTTTCCTATTATGTTTAAAAAAAACCCACCTCTCTTCCCAAAAACATTCATTCTTGACCATCACAATTGGAATCTCTCTTTATAGTGTATCAATTCTTGATCAATAATGAAAGATAGAATGGAAAGCTGAGGAACCAGAGAATGTACCTAGCACATGAAGGAATATATTTTCACTCCATTAAAAAGTGATACTCTCTCCTTTACAAATTAAATGTATACGGTCAAAGTTTTCATATCACTTAAGTTTGACCCGAAAACTTATTATATACACTTGTGCATTATTTTTATTCTTAAGTTGGATGCTTTAAATGGTATCAGAGCTGAGGTATCTGATAGTCTTCTTTGCCAGAGTTCCATTATATATTTTTATTCATCTTAAAATGATAAATTTTCTTTTTATAAAAATAAAATAAAAAGTGGTATGATATTCTTAATCTACTTTTAATGAAGAAGGGTTAAATTTTTGTATAGTATTAGTATTATCAGTAGCAGTTACATTTCTTTATATTTTGGCTATGCAACAATGGGGACCAAGCCACAAATACTTGCAAAACAACCAGCAACCAATAAGCTTACAAGACCAATTATTATTACATTACATTGACATACATGCTACATTATTATACAAAAGGAATCACACTTCATGTAGTAAATTCTGCAGAGCCATTTATAGAAACTGCTGATCTTGTAGCCAAGCTCAAGAGTTGGGGCTTTCTTAACCAGTACTGCTGAAACCTCTGCCTGGCATACTCCATGTAATCAAAGTCGATATCGTTCACATAATCCTGCAGAGCGGAAAAAAAAAAGGATTAACCCGTTTTCATATATTTTTCGGAATTTTTTTTCTTTACATGTCGTGGATGTTGAAAAGAAGATCAGAGTGTGGAAAAGTGTACCGATATAATCCCCCATAAGCCCCAAAACAGATGGTTTGCTAGAGTGTACTTCTCTGCATCATTGACAAGCTTCTTTACTTCATTGTCACTGGGGTTATGACCTGCCCCAGATATATATTTTTAGTATGATAAGATCAAAATAAACCCACAAAATAAGATGTTCTCTTTTTCTACTAACATGGGTTGTTTTCAGGTCAATTCATGTAAAGTGACAAATTTCTTATAATTATCAGATTAAGATATATCTGTGCTGTGAAAGATGGCAAATTAGTGGTGGAGAAAGAGTATATTTGAAAATTGACCTTTCAGTTTCTTTAAAAGTCACTATAGAAGGTCACTAATGAAAGCATAAATATCTGCACTTGGTTGCTCTTATCTAAAACCAAACAAGACTTCAGGTCACCATCAAACAAAAAGTAGGAGATTCTACTTTTATTATACCCTCGAGTCCGTTCAATGTGAGAGTGGTAACTTGGTCAATTGATCAATACAATATCAACAAGCAGGCCGACAGATGATCTCTCTGTGCGTATCAGCGCTGTATTGGCCAATTGACCAAGTTACCATGAAGCAGATCCATATTCCACATATTCTAATGTGAGTGTGGACTCGAGAGTATTACACATGTTCCGATATAAGACTCGAGTATTACATATGTTTCGACTCGAGTATTACATATGTTTAGACGTGAGACTCAAGTAATATTACAGATAGCGCGCTAGTGGGTATAAGTGCATAAGCAAAAAGTTATCAAACTAGTACTTATCAATAACTTATAACTTTAGTTTAAGCATAGTAGGAAATTCATTGACTTTTCCTCCTTGCGTGTGTGAATAGTTCATCAAATGGCTTCGGGTCAATCACGTTTGTGTTAGCCAATTAGCTACAACTGCAATCTCAAAATCTAATGTTACACATTAACTACAAATAACCAATGAAAAAGTGCTTAAAATAATGTCATCAACAGTCATCTAACTTTTTCAAATTAAGCCAAATCCAAATAAGTGGGGAATAAGTTGGACTAACCAGTGGAACTAAGATATAAACGTACAAATCTTTCACGCTCCTCCAGACCTGCCAAATCGAAAACAAACAAGAAAAGTTATTACCTTAAGTATGCATATTTTGATTTTCATATCAAAGAAGAAGAAAGGGTGGAAATAACAGTAATGTAATACCTAAACCTTAGCATATTAACAGCTGTTTACCTGGGTAGATACTGTAGTCTAAAATACGAGGTGTTTCAGAGTGATAATTTGCAGCCATTTCACAAAAGTGATTTGCAAGGTCATAGGCAATAGGATTGTAGCTGGCGTACTCGTAATCCTGTTCAAATAATAAGTGAAAAATTCAACGAACTTCACTACAGAAAGCACTTGAATATTCAGCAGAAATTTCACATGTTAAAATAATATTTCTATACGAGTCTCTCTCGCATGAAGGTGTGGCCCACTCACGATCATGTGAAAATATCAATTTTTTATGTGGAAATATCAGTTTCCAATATGCTCAACCAACCAGAGGACTCCACAATTTTGCAAATATAATTGAATTATCATATAAAAATACGGCTGCATTCCATAACAGTATGATTTTACTTTACTATGTACAGATTTACTATCTACTTTCTTTTATATTCCAAAATTAAAGATACATTTCTAAAATGACAAATTTTAAGGACAATTTCCTTTTTTTTAATTCCCAAATATACCCTTAATGGTAGCTAAGAATTTAGTGCTCTAGAAATGGTAGCAAAATTAGAAAGTTGAGGAAGAAAACTCACAATTATAGTAATTGATCTCGTCTTTTCATCAATCATAATGTTGCCATATTGCAAGTCATTGTGACAAAAGGCAACATCATGGTAGTCTTGTGATAACTCCTTTTCCACTGCATATATTTCGTCTTCTAAAGTATCCAAACAAAATTGGTTTGCATGTTCATTGGAGCACAAAGTTCTGGCTTTAGTAAGCCAGTTTCTGGGGAAAGAATATAAGTTGAGTCAGTCAAACTGTCTACAACTTTAATAGGCAAGCAAATTTAACTGTTCCTAGCATATTAATACCTCATTCTGTCCCAAAGAATCACATTCTTTGAACCGGGCATATTGAGATTATGAAATTCCCTCAATTTAGCTGCAATCAGAGCAGATGTTTCAGGATCACGAAGATCACTAGCTGATAGTGTCTGAAAATTGGAGAGTAAAATTTTTTATCAATAAATGTGGGTAATTTTGTTAGATAGGCCCAAGAAATAAGCAAGCCACATGGATTCTTTTTTCTAACAGTCATATTTCTGGTTAGAATGAAAGCATAGTGGTTTATATATAATATATCCCCTTTATTCATAAATCATTAGTTTGCACCACTGAGTTTTCTTTGGAAAACCCTTTAGAATCTTTATCAAAGTGAGACTGATTTTCAACTTTGCACTAGTAAAGAAGGATCCACAAAGCAGAATGGACTTTTTTTTCTATATTAAATTATCATATCTAAAGTAGCTATTCTGATCCTTAAACTTGACTAACCAAACTAAAGTAGATATCTAGTGTTATTAAGCTATAAAATACAGTAGAATAAGTTAACTAACACAGCATGATCGAAGTTGTTAAGCAGAATCAAATTTCACATACCCTAGCATGAATGAACTCCTCCACTCGCCCTGCCGGAAACTGCCCAAGAAGGCGAGGACCTTGTCCGTGCATCGAAAGGCACTGAAAAGTCCGAATTTCCTCATCCCGGTTGAAGAAAACATCAACACCTTTACCATAAATCCGGACCAAAACAGTTCTCAACACACCTTCCGTTTTTGTAGGCCAACTTATCCGATAAACCTCATTAGTCATGGCACCACTTAAATGGATCACTTTCAACACATTAAAATCAATCAAATCCCCCCAATTTGAAGCCAATGATATCAATAGCTCCAGTAATTCCTCCGGTAAACTACCTTCTACGAACCCATTAGTCTTTACCGCCATAAGTACCACAAATGAATTAACAGAAAATAATGAACTAATCCAAGAACCAGAAGGATGGCTCAAAGAATTGCAGAGCTGCTGCAAAAACCCACACACACTGACACTAAATTACACTTATAAACAATGAATATATATGTGATTAACTAAGATAAATTAAGAGAAAATAATTAAACTAATCGAAAAACAGTTATGTAACAAACCCAGTTGAAATCAAATTTGAACAACTTAAAAACAAACTAAAGATTGAACAACCCAATTTCATTAAGAATGCTTCAAACAAATTGCTGAGCTAATATTACACATACCCAACAATTTTTAAAGATACCCAGATGAATTAACATAAAGAAATTGAAGAACTTACCCAATAAAAGCAGAATTGTCCAAGAAATAGCAGAGTTGATCAACTGGCCCTGTTGAAGTATGAACTAAGAGAAATTGACAAAGTTGTATATATATATAGATGATTATAGTATATTTAATGAAAGAATAAAAAAGCTTGTACACCAAGAATCTTTTTTTTTATTTTTGCTTTGTATTGAAAATGTGTAAAGGATCAAAGGCCAAGAATCTCTAACTATATGTATTGACTTTGGGATTCGTGAAGCTGGCACAAACATTGCAGCGCGTACATAACGTGTCAACCAATTGAAAAAACACACGTGGGAATTTAAAAAAAGGGTTAAAAACTCCCTGCAAAATTGTTGTACTCGTAAACAATAATAACTCGATCTTTTCTAAAAAGGAAAAAGAAAACAATATAATTCGATTTATTGAATTATTTTGTCAAAAGTTCTAAAACTTTCATGAATTGATAGGATTTTATTTAATTTTTAAAAGAAAAAAGTAGGGATAAATCAATTTTTGGTACATGTACTAAGGGGCGGATCTAGAAATTTTTTTCAGCAGAAACGGATTTTGACTAAATTTTTTCAAGATCTATCGCGCCTCTCTAACTTTATCTTTAACATGGAAGAATTAGATTGTAATGAAATTTTTTCTTTTTTAACTTTTTTATTTATTTGTCTCGTTGAGTTTACTAACTTATAAATTCTGCCTCTTGAATTTATCTATAAAAAAAGAGTGAGCATAGATAAGTGTCTATGCTGCCCTCTACCTCCATCCACCTTTGCATGTACTGAGACCCGACTTACAAGTTGGTACCCCAATTAAAAAATGTAACAAACTAATGTTCGTGCTAGAAAAATTTTACAAGATGGTGATTGTACTTAAATATTTATGTAAAATCGTTAAATTTGTCTAACAAACATGACAGAAAAGTCTAGTAGGCTAACACATCCTATGCGGATAATAACAGAAAACTTTTGGTGCTTATTCTGGGGATCCCGACGACTTAAAAGTTGGTACCCCAACTGAAAAAAGTAACAAACTAATGCTTGTACTAGAAAATTTTTTCAAGTTGGTGATTATAATTGAATATTTATGTAAAATCCCTAAATTTGGCTAACGAACATGACATAAAAGTCTTAGTAGATTAACATATATTATGTGGATAATGACATTTGTAATTGGGAGACCCATCAGAAGTCGAAAGTGGAGAAAAAACTCCCTCCTAGCTAGTTATTGAACGTGACTCACGTGAGGATGAAGGAGATAAACAGGAGAATGGATCAAAATCAAAACGTTAAACACACAAACACAGAAGCGAGAGAGATACAGAGAGAACACGACATGATTCTTCAAAATTGCAGGTGCGATTATTCAAAATTGATGGTTTCGGCGAGAAGTACAACATGAAGTAAGCATTCAAACCCCACCTTTTTTGTAGTTTAGAGATTTTAGGGTATGTGGAGTAGTGAATATGTGTAGTTGATTTTGAGTCACGGTGTAGTTGATTTTCTTATAAAATAATGTGTGTTTCTGAATTCTTGTTTCACTTTTTTTTGTTTAAGATTACTTTATGTGCATACTGCCCACCTTTTTTGATATTTGTAGTTGATTTTCTTATAAATAATAGGCATTTCTGAATTTTTGTTACTCTTTTTTGTTTATGCTTACTTTATGCGCATAAACAACATTGTTGGATTTTGTAGTTGATTTTCAGTCGGGGGTACCAACTTGTAAGTCGAGCACCAAACATTGATGTATCCCGTGTTAACTATGCCTCATCATTCAACTGACTTGCTCAGTTATCACTATGTTATCGTTTTCCCTCTGACGTGTTAAAATTTTAAACATAAGCCGAATGGAAGCCTAATAATTAACATTTTGTAAATTTTTTCTAGTACATACACGAGTTTGTTATATTTTTTAGCTGGGATACCAACTTGTAAGTCGGGTCACACACCAAAAACTAATTTACTTTGGAAAAAATATGATCATTAGTAGTGTTTTTTAGTTCATTTATTATAGTTATTCTTATTTATTTTGGTTTACCCCGAAAAAAGTATGATTTCAATCAATTAAAATCAATCAATTGAAAATCAGTGAGTTAACTCTTGATTAATTAAGAGTTAACTCAATCAATTATTATCAATCTTTATATATAAATACAACACAATCTCTCCAACTCAATCAATTTCAAAATTAATTTTAAATCAATTAATTAATCTGTGTACCAATTTAATTTTCAAAACCGACAATGGCTCCTCATCCTCTTCTTTTTTCACTTTCAGTTTCTTCCCTTACCCTTACCCTTACCCTTACCTACTCTTCCATCTTCTCATCAATACTTCAATAGCTTATATATAAATGCAGCAAAAGCGATCCTAAATTGAGTCAATTTTAAATCAATTTGGAAACAAATTCACGCGAGATTAGAATCTAACCTTCAATCGACAAAACGGTTCCGTCTCTTCAGATTTCCCAAACCCTTCCTCTTCCTCTTCCTCATTCTCATAATCAACCCCAGCCACCGATCAAAAGAATAAATCCGTCCCCCACAACAACGCAACTCCCAAATGGTATCGACGAAATTACATCTACTCTCCTATTTCAATTGCAGTATTGCAATAGGGTGACCAAATCAAGCAATCACCACAAAAACTCTGGACCTAAGGAATTCGGTGATGGCCTCACTCATATATCGGAAATCAGAACCGATCTTCGAGAAATTGGAAACAAAGCGAGCCACCGAATAGAAGAAGAAATTTGTCCCCCACAACGACGCAACTCCTAAATGGTAATTTTGCTAAAGCTTGGATATTAAATTTGTGAACTCCAATTCTGACCTTTATAATAGCAGCACTTGAAGATGATGATTTATTCCTTCCGGGTTGAGACCCACCTAATTGCCCAGGATTTTTTACTCCTGAAAATGAAACAAAGGAAAGAGACATTTTCATATAGATATGATGGAAATTAAATCAACAAATATGACAGCCCTTCATCATCATCATCTTGGCGCAGGAGATGTTACTTCATGTAACCCAAAGATAAGTAAGTAATTAAGTCATGTTAACCTTAGTATTCATAACATACATCTATGTTTGCATTAATGAATGCCAAGTAGCTTATAATTAATGGAATCAGTCACATGAACATTGTCAATTTGTCATAGTTCTTAATTTCTTTTCCTTTTTTTGTTTGGAACTTTGGATAGATTGTTTCCCACTTTCCCTTGGTGGTTAACAATCTTAGTTAACCATGGTTCTCTACAATGGTTCACCTTTGATTTTTCACCACAATGCCATGTCATGCCACAATATCAGAATTGGTTACTCATTAGACGTCATCTCAATCTTAGTTAACCATGTGTTAGAATTTAAGAATCAATAATATTGCAATCACGCAGATATTATATGAAAGACGAAAAAATAAGAACAAGCGATATACCCATGTTTACCAATTTGGTTTGTACTGCTTGCCTGGTGTATTCATAAGATGCTTCATGTAAGACCCCAACTTATTATAAATAAATTAAATTTTCCTCTATTCATTATTCTAAAATAATAAGGTGTTAATTTGATATAATACTTTGGTTATGGGTGAAATGTGAAAATTTTTACAAAATAAGCAAGTGGTTATAAAATATTCTTTTTGTCGGGGAATATTCGTTTGGTCGGGGAATATTCTTATTGTCGGGAATCTCCGTACGTCGGCGCAGTCAATTGTGGCCCCCATAACGGAAAACGGTTGGATGAAAGAAAATGACAAAGATTGAGTTTTATAAATAACGGCGTAAATTGTTACCGTTAACACTATTGGGTTACCCGGTGGTTAAAATACATACGCGTGGTTGCACAGTAGCACACGGTATTGCACAGTATTGTTGAATTATTGATTCGTACGTAAGAAGGCACTACCCAATAATTATTACAGTAGTTACTGTTCAATATTTTATTGATTCAATAATTGTTGCGTTGTTAGTTTATATTATTATTGTTTCAATAATTGTCACTGCACAGTATTTTCCATTATCAGATCAATAATTTATATTATTTGAATAATATTATTAGATAACATTATTGGCATTGTCTAGAAAGTTCTGTCAATGAGAGGTTAGGTCATCTAATTGCGCGTCAGTAAGGAGAAATCCTTATTGGAAAACCCCCTCTTTCTTGGGAACGGCCTGGTTGTCATAATTGTGATTCTGTAATATTATTTAAGAATAATTAATTATTGATTCATATGATAAGAAAATATTTATTTGATGTGGATATAATTGATGAATATATTATTTTATGTGGATATAATTGAAGGAATTAATGCTGAGGTGTTTTATCAATATTTTGTCGAACTGGAAGAATTAAAAATCATCTGTTTGTGGATTTCGGATATTTTCTGTTGGGAATTTGGAAAAACTTTCTTTTACAAAGTTATAGAGAATTAGATTTCAGGCAGAATGGACTTAAAATTCGTATTTTTCTGATAAACGGTCTATTTTCTATGAATTGTTGAACTTTCGGAAAATAAAATGATTTTTATTAATTTTTGGGTGGGACCCACTCTTGTTTGAACATGTGGGCTGCTGGAAATTGGGTCAAGGTTGGCTGGTGGATGAAGTGTTCAAATGGCATGCGTAGAAAAGAAATGAAAAAATTAATATTTTATTAATTTACTCTCCTTTGGCGTTCTAGCATTTTTCTATAAATAGAGGGCTAAGTTAGAATTAAAAATCACACCAGAAACAAGTTTTCTCTCTTCCGCTCTCTATATTATCGAGCGTATTCTTGTAAGTATACTTTGAGTGTTGCTATGCGGTGCGAGTTTCTGTCAGCACTATACCGAAATTCAGTCAGAAGTACGGTTATTTTGAGGTAAGGGATGTTATTTTCTTCTTAAATGATATTATTTTCTTCAATATCATTATGCCGAAATATTGGTGAACTTTTTAATCAAATTTGGAACTTGTTGTGTCGGGGTAACTATTCACGTATACGGCACTATTCACGTATACGACACTATTCACGAATACGACACTATTCACCGAAAAATGAAAATTCTCCTTTTTGTCCAAAATATCTATTATGGTTACTAGCTTTGATTGTATTCATGTTTTAATCTTAATTCTTGAAGTTTGGCTCATAATTATTTATTATGGAGTATTTTTGAATTTGGACAAACTAAAGTACGAATCCTTAATCGTTAATCCTTGTCATTTTGTTTCATTGGATTCGTTTCTTTAAAAAAAATATTTTTCATCATCCTCAGTCCTAAATGATGATACTATTGAATATCTTTGGCCTGTAGTGCAAAGATAAATGATTACTGATGAATATCTTTGGCCCGTAGTGTAAAGATGAATAGGTGTTGAGATGAACATGACCAACCTGTGATATAAATGAATATCTTTGGCCTATAGTGTAAAGATGATTAAAGATGTATATTGATTATTGTTACAGAGATAAAATATTGATGATGGACTCTTAAATATTAGAAGATAGTAGAATTCATCCTCTACGTGACTCTTCTGATGGATTGCTGTTTTCGCTGCATTTGTTGATTTAAAACTTATTGTCGATTATATTTTATCAGATATTTTTTTCCTGTTGAAGACTAATGATAATTTGTTGTATATTATCTTAGTCATAATGTTCTTTACTGAGCTAGTTGAGCTCACCCTTTTCGTTTTTGTTCCATTTTTCTTCTCAGGAGGTGAGAACATAGCAGGATCGAGTCGGGATATGGAGTGAGGTTTCTAGAAAGATGTTTTAGCAGTCCTCACTATTTCTGTAAAATAGTGTTTGAATAATTGTAATGAGGACTTATTTGCGTGTGGATATTGTCTAGAAGACAATATTTGTATTTAAACTCACAGTATGTATTGTCGTATTTCACACGACATTTGTATTATTGAAGTTGTAGTTTGCTTTATGTACCATGTATTTGGCGACTCGGAATGGGTGTTGTATACCTGTTTTGGGGGCGTCATATTCATACACTCTACAATAATCCACACACCAAACAATGTTTTTACAGTAACTAGAAAACTCTAGCTGCTATAACATGAGGCCTAATACATTAATAAAATCCAAGATCCGGGCTACTAATAAACCCCCAAGCCCAATTGCATTTTATGCTTGACTTTCAGGGGGCGCTGCCCCCCTTGCAAAACCGTCAGCTCATCGGCAAGCTGGGCAGCTCGCTCACCAGGGAGCGAGACCCCCGACTACCCTGTCGTAGTGGTCATTAGTCGAACTCGCAGAAATACGAATCAATCCCAACACCATGATTCACCTTTGATTATTTAATGGGCATTTTTTTACCTAGTTATTAATAAATTTTGAATTTGAAAATATCTCAAATTAACTTTTAAAAATGAATAATGATCATATAATTTGGAACGGAGGGATGAATTAATTATTGGGTCTAAAAAGAAATGTACAAACGTTACCATTTTGGAGAGTCGCTACTCGGATAAAGAGATTATATACTACATCACGATCAGTACTAGCATAGCCCTCTTGAATATTAGTGAGTTCCAGTTCCGAAGTCAAGCACCAGCTCTTATTATTGTTAGCGGAATCCCTTAGTTTGGATTGCGAGTGGTAGGAGAATAAGAATACGCTTGGCAACTGCACTTTTTTAAGCACTCCTCTCTGCATTGCTGTTCACTTAATCCAGCCTTAGGAACCGTGGGGCTCAAGTTGTCCATGTTAATCACCGTCACGTTGAAGAATGTATCGTTTCCTGCACCTTTTTGCTCGCATATGTTGGACTGCCTTTTGCACCCGTCAGAGAAATCATTTGAATTCCAATTATCCGGCGTAGAAGGTTAAAACCCGGGAAAACACCTGCACTTTGGCTTAACAGTCTCGGTGCTTATGCTGCAGCTACCAAAAACCCCACAAGCCTTATAAACCCCACAAGGCCCATTTGGCCATGACCAAATAATTACCCATTTCTTCCTCTGTTCATACCAACCTACATATTGTATCTCACCAATAAAATTCATTATTAACTGTTAGGCCGTGATTCTTTTCCTTCTTGGGTCGGATCTACTGGGCCTTTCCTTTGGGTTTTGATCATTCTTATTCTAAATTGTCCCGGATGTTTTAGGCCCAATTACTTACTATTTCACTAAACCCATATGGATTGGATCCGTTCACATGGGTCGTCTACATTATTTGGGCCTATTCATCAAATTAGCCCATTATGCATGTTTCCTCTTAACCCAGCTTTGACCGGTAATCATTACTCAAAATGACAGTTGACTATTATGTCGGCCACCTTTCACTATGACATTAATGAGGATGAGACGGAGTAGGAGGCGGAGGAAAAAGGTGTGCCAAAAAATATGGAGGCTCAATGCATGCTTTCGGCGAGAATGACCGGAGAGGGAAGAAAAAGATGTCAGGAAGTGATAGGTGGCACGGTGAACCTGAAAGGGGGTTGGCATGGAGCTGTGATGATAAGGAGGAGGTAAGTAACAAATAACACACAACTTAATTATTCTCTCAGACACTAGAAATTATATCCTCTTGAGTTAACCTTGTGAACACATATACTTACTCTCACGCCTGAGCTATCCCCCGGCGGTCCGGCCGTCAAGCTTGTGCTGTTTGTTGTGTTTACTGTGCAGGATCAGGACGTCATTTGTGATTGGGACGTGGCAAAAGATCCTGGCGTTAACATTAACCTTGTGCTAGTAAGATCAACCCGATCTAGTGTATAATTTGACTTTTTCTTGGTAGGAGATGGGGCTGGCGGCGGCGGACTGAAGCTTTGGGTGGTATCATTTGATAACAAGTAATCTGCTTATGGATTCATTTTGTTTAGGGTGAATATGCTCCTACTCGACTCTCTTCCAGTACTCTTCCAGTGCGTCTCTGAACTTGATATGTTCAAAATTGTATACCCGTTACCATCTTCGTCTTGCTGAAAGGTAAAGTTCCCTTTTGCAGGGTCGTCGAGATTTCTCCACGAAGTCAGCTTAAGATTCTCATCCATTTTCATACCAGGAAGAAATGTATCCGTTGGATTATTAAAGCTTTGCCACAATATGTCTCTAGTTAGATTATTGATCAAAACCAAGTTACCCGTATCCAAGAGTATAGCTTTCCTGGAAAATTCAGAGGAGCTTGAAAGATTGGTTGAAAAATAACAGGAACGAGACAACTCATCATCAGGAGGATCGGAACCGTTGAACGACTGTAAAGATTCCGTCGGAGCCGTTTAGTAGCGGCCGATCTCGGTTTGCGACCCATACAACTGTTCTTGGATCTATGGAATACCATATTCCAATGTACCACCTGTTGGTTTTAATACTACTACTAGGTGTGATAATCCGAGTACGAATTTGTTTTCGGCTGACACCAGAGTTTCATCATCTCTCAAAGGGACTACTGTTGTTACGTAATCTCTTGCTGTGGAATTATATTGGAGAAACAAATTACCCAACAAAAATGTGCATTAGAAAGTAGTAGCATCATAACTCATATTGAATTTTGTGCAGGTTTTTGATGGGAGAAATTAAGAAAATTAATGGAGTAATAATAATTTAGATTTTTTTAATTGGTCATCGATATATATCTCTATGCGGTGTGGTTGGAATATTTTCTGTGGACACAATTTTAGAACAAACTACTTTTGGAGTTCCATTAAATGTAGGGTAGCTACATTTTTTTCCACGCTCAACTTGCAAAACATGGCCGATCGATTGGTCCCTGGGGTGACCAATATTAATCGTCATGTGTCCATACGGAGATCACTATTGTATTGGTCAATTGACCAATTAATCGTGAAGTTATATATCTATAGACACAAACTATTCTACAAACATTTTACAAACTGCTGGTGTGGTATGCTCCACCTCAGCATATTGATCAACAAATTTCTTCAATGTAGTCTTTGACCCCACATAAAAAGTTGAGGTGAAGTATACCATATCAGCAATTTATAAAATGTTTATAGAATAGTTTGTATCTCTAACATTATTCAAGAATTAATTTCTAATCAGCTGCCTCCCTCCTGCTTCCTCCTCCTTTTTAGCAGCTTCTATCCCGCTAAAGAATTCTATATATGGTATTATAGGTATATAACTAAGCTTGTATGTTGTCTAAGATTTAAGTAAAATGACAAATTAACTATAAATTTAAAAATGTCTCAAAATAATTTTAAAAATTCGAATTTGTTTTTTTTATTTTGAATGAACAGAGCACATTTCAATGATAAAGTTAGATTTAAAACGTCTACGTTATTAATTTTTATGGAATATTTTATGTGCCTAAGTCATGGTAGAGTAAATATTCACTTTTTAAAGGTTTTTACTATTCAAGTTGTATAATAACAAGCTTAATATCTTATGCAAATTGTTGGGCCATGATATTTCACATATTGGGCTGAATGGTTTGGGTCGAATTACTTGATTAATATGTTAGGTCATTTTAGTTGGGCCCGATTAATTGGATCATCTCTGTCGGGTTTTTAGAGTATTGGGCCTAGTCATTGTATTGATCCACTAGATAATTAAAATATCTTCCTTTGGGTATTGACCAGCAATGATGAATAAAATAGTTGTTGATCGAAATGTCTGCAAGACAATAATGTGGATGAGATCTTAGTCGTCCGACGGTGGAAAACAGTGACCAGTGATAGTGGGTGAACTGCATGCAGTCGACTGAGATCACCAAGACAGGGGGATTGGTGGCAGACGGTAGTGGGTGGCACAGTAAACCGGGCTAGAGAGTATATGATAGCGAGGAGGTCGTCCAGGTAAAGGTAACTAATATTTTTTTTCCCTCTCAATACATTAGATATTTTATCCTCCATTGTTAACCTTGTGATCTCCGGTACTGTAAGACCCCAAATTATTAATAAATAAAATTTAATTTTCTCTATTTTGAAATAGTAAGGGTTGATTTGATTAATGTGGATAGTTATGGGTAAAATACGCAAATATTTCAAAATAAGCAAGTGGTTATAAAATATTCATTATTGTCGGGGAATATTCGTTTGGTCGTGAAATATTCGTACTGTCGGGGAATATTCGTACGACGGCGCAACCATGTGTGGGCCCCATAACGAAAAGCGATTGGACGAAAAAAACGATAAATATAAGTTGTTTAAAAATAACGGCGTAGTTGTTACCGTTAATACTGTTAAAATACTCAGTGGTTAAAACACAGTAACAAACGGTATTGCACCAATTATTGATTCTTACGTAAGAAGGCACTACTCAATAATTGTTACATTAATTATTGTTCAGTATTTTATTTTATTGATTCAATAATTGCTGTGTTGATATTTTATATTACTGTTGTTTCAATAATTGTCATTACATAGTATTTTTCATTATCGAAGCAATAATTTATATTATCTGAATAATATTATTAGAAAACATAATTGGCAATGTCTAGAAAGTTCTGTCTAAGGAGAGGTTTGGTCACCTAATTGAGCGTCAGTAAGAAGAAATTCTTATTGGAAAGCCTCATCTTTCCTGGGAACGGTCTGGTTGCCAGTACTGTGATTCTGTAATATTATTTGTGAATAATTAATTATTGATTTATATGATGAGGAAAATATTGATTTTATGTGGATATAGATGGAGAAAATTTTTAATGTGACAATTGTTGAAAATTAATATTTTATCTTTTTCTGATAAAATAATTCATTTAAATATATTATTTTAATAATATATTAACGGTGATATTTGTATAATAAATGTGGGATATGTGAGTATATGAGGAGGAAGAGTATTTTTGTGGCATTAAATGTTTAACACATATTTTATGTTTTGGTGGACACAATTATTGACCAAAATTTGATTATAGCCTGTAAA
This sequence comes from Panax japonicus, assembly GCA_020205505.1. Taxonomy (NCBI): domain Eukaryota; kingdom Viridiplantae; phylum Streptophyta; class Magnoliopsida; order Apiales; family Araliaceae; genus Panax; species Panax japonicus. The sequence continues at coordinate 54,011,738 of CM035097.1, read as the reverse complement.
ATCGCCCGTTTGTGGATTTCGGTCAATTTCTGTTTGGAATTTGGAAAAACTTTCTTCTGTAAAGTTGTAGAGAATTGAATTTCCTATAAATGTCGCGAGATTCAAATTTCTGATAAAGGGGCTATTTATTATGAATTATTGAAGTTCCGAAGCTCCGAAATAATTGATTTTTGGAAGTTTAAAATATTTAAAATAGGAAAAACGTTTTTTTTTATTTTGAGGGCAGCCCTAACATGTGCAAGATAAGCTGAAATCAGTTGTCAAGATGTGCGTAGAGAATTTGTAATATATATAATATTATATTAAATTTTCTGCTTTGGTGTTCTAAACAATTTCCTATAAATAGGTGCTTAGGTTAGAATTAAAAATCACACCAGAAATTGAAGTTTTCTCTCTCTATAATATCGAGCGTATTCTTGTGAGTATTTTGAGTATACTTTGAGTGTTGCTATACGGTGTAAGTTCAAGTCATAGCCTATATTCGGTGTTTCAGCTAGAAGTACTGATCTTCCGAGGTAAGGGATATTATTTTTTTTAAAATGATATTATTTCTTCTAATATCATTATGCCGAAGTATTGATCTGAACTTTTAATCAAATTTAGAACTTTTTGTGTCGGGGTTACTATTAACGTATACGGCACTATTCACGTATACGACACTATTCACGAATACGGCACTATTCATCGAAAAAAAAAAATTTCTTTTTCGTCTAAAATATCTATTGTGGATACTAGCTTTGATTGTATCCATATTTTGATCATTCTTGAATTTTACACAACTATGATTATTTTTGAGGTATTTTTGGACATGGTTAAAACAAAGTACGAATCCTTAATCCTTAATCCTTGTCATTTTGTTTCACTGGATTCGTTTCTTTAAAAATATTTTTCATCATCCTCAGTCTTAAATGATGACATTATTGAATATCTTTGGCTTGTAGTGCAAAGATGAATGATTTCTGATGAATATCTCTGGGTCGTAGTGCAAAGATGAACAAATGTTTAAATGAACATGACCAACTGATGAATATCTTTGGCCTGTAGTGCAAAGATGAATATTTGATTCCAGATATATATTGATTGATGTTACAGGGATAAAAGATAGACGATGAACTTTTAAATTCATACATAGAAGATAGTAGTTTGCATTCTCTACTTAACTCTTCTAATGGGTTATTATTTCCGCTGCGAATATTGATTTAAAACTTGTTGTCTATTGTATTCTATTATATTTTTCCCTGTTGAAGACTAACGATAATTTGTTGTATATTATCTTAGTCATAATATTCTTTACTGGGCTAGTTGAGCTCTCCCTTTTCCTTTTTGTTCCATTTTTCTTCTCAGGAGGTGAGAATATAGCGAGTACGAGTCGGGGTATGGAATGAAGGTTCTAGAGAAAGTTGTTTAAGAGTCCTCACCATTTTTGTAAAATAATGTATCAATAAATATGATGAGGATTCATTTGGGTATAGATATTGTCTAGAAGATAATATTTGTATTCAAACTCACAGTTTTACTATTGTAATAATAAAGTTGTAGTTGTTTCTGTACCATGTATTGACAACTCAGAATGGGTGATGTATACCTATTTTGGGGGCGTCACAGTTGGTATCAGAGCTTAGGGATATGATCTCTGGCGGAGATCGGGGAATAGAACTAGGAGGGGAGAGACGAGTAAATCCTTCGCTAGTGTGTCCCTACCTAAGCTTATTTGTTAGTTGGTCAGTATATAGGGATATTATGTGATATATTGATTTCCTTAATTAACCCTTGTTTTATGACAGTATTTGAGAATGTCGACTGAGAATATTAACAGTGGAAATGAGACCGTGGAGACGTCTGTACTCACCAACGAGGAGAACGTGCAACAGACTGGCAATGTACCTCCTGTGAACAACACCACTGAGCAGATGATGTACGAGGGGATGTTTAGAAGTTTTTTGCAGTTCGTGCAAAATCAGACAAGGGAGACTCGTGTTCAAAATACAGGAAGAAATGATAACAATTCACGGGTTGTCACAGCCAAGCAGTTCAAAGAGTTGGGACCACCAGAATTTAAGGAAAAGCCAGATCCGATCATGGCAGAAACATGGGTCAAACAAATTACCAAGATATTCGATGTCTTGGGATGCACGGAGGAACAGAAGGTTCCATTCTCCACCTTTATGTTCCGTGGCGAGGCAGACTACTGGTGGGAGTCTGTGAAGCGTACCCATCCAGCCGCACTCAGCATGTCTTGGGAGACATTTCAGAAACTATTTAATGACAAATACTTTCCTGAAAGTGTTCGTCATATGAAGGAAGTGGAGTTCATCAAATTAGAACAAAACAACATGACGGTGTCTCAGTACGAGGCAAAGTTTGCAGAGTTATCCAGGTTTGCACCTCATTTGGTGGAGAATGCGGAATGTATGACGCGGATGTTTCTGAGAGGTTTGAAACCCGGCATACGGCAATATCTCATTTCTCATAAATTTTCTCTCTATTCAGTTGTTGTAAACAGGGCTCAATTATTAGAGTGAGATAACGAGTACGGTCAACCAAGGGACCACAATCAGGATCATACCGGAGATAGCAGTCAACAAAATAATGATAACCAGCGGAGAAAGAAAAAGACGGACAGAAATGGTAACCACTCTGGTGGTAGCCATGGCCATGAAAATAGAAGAAGCGAGTCAGGAGGAGATTTTAAAAAGAGGAGATTCAACAACGACAATGTGAAGACGACAGAACCAGCAGCAACTGGTTCTAAGGGAGGAGAACGACCACCGGTCATATGCTATAAATACGGGAAAGAGGGACATATCAGTCCAAACTGCCCACAACAGTTCAAGGTATGCTATAATTGTGGAAAGGAAAGACATATCGCTCGAGATTGTACGGTAGCAAAACCTAGTTCAGCGGGGATGGTGACTCAAAAGACTGTCCCAGAAAAGTCAAAGTCAACGGTTCCTGGAAGAGCGTTTGCTGTGACTGGTCAAAATGCGAGGAACCCAAACGAGGTGATCACGAGTAAGCTATTTATAAATTCTTGCGAAGTTTATAACTTACTTGATACCGGTGCTACCCATTCATTTATCTCTCCTGCTTGTGCTCAACGTTTAAACTTGACTCCGGAGAAATTAGACTTTGACCTATCTGTGGAAACTCCGTTAGGAGAAACTTTCATCACATCCACTGTTTATAAATCTTGTCTGATTCAAGTTGGCACCATCACCTTACCTGTTGACCTTATCTCTTTAAAGATACTTGCTTTTGATGTGATTTTAGGGATTGATTGGTTAACTATTCATCATGCCAAAATTAATTATTTTCGTAAAGTTGTTAGTTTTCATATTCCTAATCAACCTGTTGTTCGAATTCAGACAACTAAACCATTAAAATCAATCACTGTCATATCTAATCATAAAGCTATTCGTTTATTGAAAAACGGATGTCAAGCTTTCTTAGCCCATGTTATGGATTTGAATAAAGACACGTCAAAATTGAATAATATTCCTGTTGTTATTGACTTTCCTGACGTATTTCCTGAAGAACTTCTCGGTCTACCCCCAGAACGTGAAGTTGAATTCTTTATTGATCTTGAACCTGGTACAAAGCCCATTTCTAAAACCCCATATCGAATGGCTCCTATTGAACTTCAGGAGTTAAAGGTCCAACTACAGGAATTGTTGGACATCGGATTCATTCGTCCTAGTACATCTCCTTGGGGTGCTCCTGTTTTATTCATAAAGAAGAAAGACGGGGGTATGGGACTTTGTATTGACTATCGGGAATTAAACCATGTCACCGTCAAGAATAGGTATCCTCTACCTCGTATTGATGACCTGTTTGACCAGTTGCAAGGAGCACAATTCTTTTCAAAGATCGATCTTCGTTCTGGATATCATCAGCTGAAGATTAGAACTGAGGATATTCCAAAGACTGCCTTCAGAACTCGGTACGGGCATTATGAATTCTTAGTCATGTCTTTCGTATTGACTAATGCTCCTGCGGCTTTCATGGATATGATAAACCGGGTATTCAAGGAATATTTGGATTAGTTCGTTGTTGTCTTTATTGATGACATCCTCATATATTCCAAAAGTTGTGAAGATCATGAGCACCATTTGAAGCTGGTATTCCAAAGGCTTCGTGAAAACAAACTATATGCCAAATTGAATAAATGCGAGCTCTGGCTTGAGGAAGTATCATTCCTTAGGCACGTGGTGTCGAAACATGGAGTATCTGTTGATCCGGCGAAGATTGAAGCAATACAAAGTTGGGAGCAACCGAAGTCGGTGACTGAATACGTAGCTTTTTGGGCTTAACTGGTTATTATCGGAGATTCGTGGAAGGGTTTTCTCGAATCGCTACTCCATTAACACAGCTAACTCGAAAGGATACAAAATTCGATTTTCCAAATTCCAAACAAAAATTGACCGAAATCCACAAACAGACAATTTTACAGGATATAATCAAATTTCAGTCAAGAAATGGGGTCCACCGACACATAAAATATGCTTTAAATATTTTTTGGTAACAAAAATACTCCTCCTCCACATATACTCATATATCCCACATTTATCGTAAAAATATTATCATTATTATATTATTAAAATATAATAATATATTTAAATGAATTATTTTATCAGAAAAAGATAAATTTTCAATTTTCAACAATTGTCACATTAAAAATTTTCTCCATCTATATCCACATAAAATCAATATTTTTCTCATCATATGAATCAATAATTAAATATTCACAAATAATATTACAGAATCACAATATTGACAACCAGGTAGTTTCCAAGAAAGAGGGGGCTTTTCAATAAGAATTTCTCCTTACTGGCGCGCAATTAGGTGACCAAACCTCTCCTTAGACAGAACTTTCTAGACATTGCCAATAATGTTATCTAACAATATTATTCAGATAATATGAATTATTGCTTCGATAATGTAAAATACTGTGTAATGACAATTATTGAAACAACGGCAATATAAAATATCAACGCATCAATTATTAAATCAATAAAATAAAATACTAAACAGTAATTACTATAACCATTATTGAGTAGTGCCTTCTTACGTAAGAATCAATAATTGGTGCAATACCGTGTGCTACTGTGTTTTAACCACCGAGTATTTTAACAGTATTAACGGTAACAACTACGTCATTATTTTTAAACAACTTATATTTATCGTTTTCTTCATCCAATCGCTTTCCGTTATGGGGTCCACACATGGCTGCTCTGTCGTACGAATATTCCCCGACAGTACGAATATTCCACGACAGTACGAATATTCCACGACCAAACGAATATTCCCCGACAGTAATGAATATTTTATAACCACTTGACTATTTTGAAATATTTGCGTATTTTACCCATAACTATCCACATTAATCAAATCAACCATTACTATTTCAAAATAATAAATAGAGAAAATTAAATTTCATTAATAATAATTTGGGGTCTTACATGTACCTACAAAATAAAAATATAAATGAAATCGGTAAAACTAATGAAATACCAACTATAGTTTGCAAGTTTTACTGATTACACAATTAAACTTTTAATTTTTCAAATTACTACATTAAACTAATTATTATTTTGAAATTGAGTTATTCCGTTAATAAAAATAAACGGACATTAATTTTTTATCTACAAAACTAATGAATTACCCACGGTAGTTGGCACGTTTTACTGATTACACCATTGAACTTTTAATTTTTTAAATTACCCCATTAAACTAATTAAAAAATGAATATTCTAAATATTTTTAAAAATAATTATTATTTTTCAGTAAAAAATATTAGAAACTTTAATTTTTTTCCATAAAATGAGTAAACTTTTATAAAATATAGATTTAAAAAAATTAAAGTTTTATGAAACCTTACTGATTTTAAAAAAAAAATCTTTTTTTCTTTTGAAAATAAAGTTTATTTTTTTGGATCTATATTTTATAAAATTTTACTCATTTTTTAAAAATATGAAGAATTTTCCAATTTTTTCTTGAAAATAATATTTATTTATAAAAATTATTATTTTCTTTTTTGAAAAAATTGAATCAATTTTTTATTTATCTTTTACTGTTTTTTTTATTTTAATTCCTATTTTAGTTTTTTTTTAAATTCTATGGGTCATTCTGTTAAAAAATTAAGTAGACATTAATTTAATTTAAAATCACTTTAATTTTTTTGAATCTATATTTTATGAAACTCTAGTCATTTTATGAAGAAGAAAAAGTTTCTAACATTTTTTACTTAAAATAATAATATTTTTTAAAAATATTTAAAATAATTATTTTTAATTAGTTTGATGAGATAATTTGAAAATTTAAAAGTGCAATGGCGTAATCAGTAAAATGTGTCAACTACAGTGAGTAATTTATTAGTTTTGTAGATAAAAAATTAACATCCGTTTATATTTTTTTAACAGAATGACTCAATTTCAAAATAATAATTAGTTTAGTGGTGTAATTTAAAAAATTAAACGTTCAATGATGCAATCAATAAAACCTACCAACTACAGTGTGTATTTATTTAGTGTTGCTCAATGAAATCTAAATCACAAAACATCATTTAAAATGTCTTCTTGTTGCACTTTTAGATGCAAAATCATCAATTATACCATCATATTTAATGTTTTCTAACATATTATTTTCAATGCATAATATCGTTAATTTTTTTATTATTTTATTTTTTTAATACAAATAAATACATAAATTTATAAAAAAAATATGCTCCCTCAACTGTGGGCCCTGGGCGGTCGCCCTGGTAGCCCTTGCCCAGGGCCGGCTCTGCCTCCGTTCCAAAATTAGTGATACATTTTGATTTTTTGGAGTTAATTCGTGAAATCCTAAAACTCAAAATTAATAAAAATAATGAAAAAAAAAACGAAAAACTCATAAAATGATATCAAGTACGCAATCAATAAGCTAATAAAATAAAGGGCTAATTACATTTTTATTACAAGAAGTAGCATCAAACTCATAATTCGCCCCCAAAGAATTTGGGCTTACAATTTACTACATCAAGTACCTAATTTGATACAATTTAGCCCCTAATTTTTGAATCCGACCAAAATTAACTGGAATACCCGACCCGCCCAAGAATCTGGTAGTGTTTTGTGTATTAAATATCAGTTGACCGTATAAATATATGGTTTGACTTAATTAAAAAAGGGTTAATTACAGTTTCGTTACATCAAGTACAACCATATTCATGATTCGGCCCCCAAATAGGAAAAAATTAAAATTATAAATATAATAATTTTTAGACCTTTAAAAAAAGTAACTAATACCGTAGAAATACGGTATAAAATTATAAATATTTATAAATACAATTTGTAAAATTTAAGTTGTGATATGATTTGTAAAGTTTATAATTTATAATTTGCAAGATTTAAGTTGTAAAACTTATACATACAATTTGTTAAATCTAAGACGTAAAATTTATAATTTATGATATAATTTGTGATTTGCAAGATTTAAGTTGTAAAATTTATACATACAATTTGTTAAATTCAAGACGCAAATTTATAATTTATGATATAATTTATAATTTGCAAGATCTAAGTTGTAAAGTTTATAATTTACAAAATTTAAGTTGTAAATTTTATACATACAATTTGTAAAATTTAAGACGTAAAATTTATAATTTATAATTTGCAAGATTTAAGTTGTAAAATTTATACATACAATTTGTTAAAATTTCCAAATTTGAAGAACAAAACAATTTGAAAGATTAGGGAAGATGGAGAGACGAGAGAGAGTAAATGGGTCATTTTTTTCTTTTTTAATTAATACAATTTAAAATTATAAAGATTTATAAATAAAATGATAAAAATTATAAATACAATTTGTAAAATTTAAGTTGTGATATAATTTGTAAAATTTAAGACGTAAAATTTATAATCTATGATATAATTTATAATTTGCAAGATTTAAGTTGTAAAATTTATAAATATAATTTTTTTAAATTTAAGACGTAAAATTTATAATTTATGATATAATTTATAATTTGCAAGAATTAAGTTGTAAAATTTATACATACAATTTGTAAATTTTAAGACGTAAATTTTATAATTTATAATTTATAATTTGCAAGATTTAAGTTGTAAAATTTATACATACAATTTGTTAAAATTTCCAAATTTGAAGAACAAAACAATTTGAAGGAATAGGGAAGAGGGAAAGAGGAGAGAGCGAGTCATTTTTTTTTATCTTTTTCAATTTATACAATTTAAAATTTTAAATATTTATAAATACAATTTTGTAAAATTTAAGTTGTGACATAATTTGTAAACTTTAAGATTTATAATTTATGATATAATTTATAATTTGCAAGATTTAAGTTGTAAAATTTATACATACAATTTGTTAAAATTTCCGAATTTGAAGAATTAGGGAAGAGGGAGAGGGAGAGGGAGAGGGAAGAGGGAGAGAGGAGAGAGAACAAATGGGTCATTTTTTTTCCTTTTTCTTTTTCAATTTTTTTCTCCTCCTTTTGTATTGTGTTCCAATATAAAAAGGGTATTATTTATTTAATTAAATTTTGGACACTTTTGTCATTTGTTTAAAGGTTTAATGTTATTCGTGTTAAAAATATAATTTGTATGTTTAAAAGTTTATTGATTTTTTTGGTAATTAAGTCCTTTTAAAAAAAATTTAAAATAAAAAAATATTAAGTAATCTTTGTATTAATATTTAATTTTAATAATTTAGCATATAATAATTATTTATAAGGATTTATACAGATTTAATACATCAAAATAAGTATTTATACAAATTTTATACAAATTAAGTACTTGATGTAGTAAATTATGAATTTGGTTATACTTAATGTAATATAAGTGTTATTAGCCCGTATTTTATACGGTCAAACCGTATACAATTCTTATCTATCCGGAAAATTAGGTATTCCGATCAATTTTGGCCGGATTCTAAAATTAGAGCTAAATTGTATCAAATTAGACACTTGATCACTATTACTTGCCAATCTACATAAGAGCTTCACTTCCTGCAAAATTGAGAAGAAACAAAAAACATATAAGTAGAAAAGTATTAAAAACACAAGTTCTTTTCTATATCATTTGAATGTTTACGCAAGACAAACTCACTTGGTTTCAGCATCTGCCCATGCCTTTCTCATTGGATTTTTCCAAGATTATAAGGAAAGCTTTGTCAGAGGAAGAGACAGAGAGATTTGTGAAAGCCTTGGCGTTTAAACACTTTTATTTTTAATATAAAGCAAAGATATCAGAAAATTTGAAGGAAGAGAGAGTTTAACGCCACATGAATGGTCGTTTCAACCTTTTTTTATTAATAAAGCAAATTTGAACGCAGTCGTTTCAACCTTTTTTTTATCCAACGCCAAATAAAATGGCGTTGAAACCTTTTTTTAATATATTTTTTAATAATTTTTTTGTTAAGCAAACTTGAAAAAAAAGGTGCAGATGTCTGGAGAGAGTTGAACACCACTTAAAATTGCGTTTGTACTTTCTTTTTTTTAAAGCAAATATGAAATTTTTTTAGGAAAAAGATGTCACATGAGCCTACAATCTCCAAGTCTAGCTATTTATTACATGAACATTCAATGCTTTATTTTAACTACTTACAAGTTAAGTGGCATTCAACTCTCTCCTCACATCTCCACCTTTCCTTTTTCTTTTTCTTTTTTCAAGTTCACTTAACAAAAAAAATATTAGAAAAAGGTTTCAACGCTATTTCATTTGGTGTTGGATAAAAAAAAATCTTTAAAAAAATTATCCCTGCCATCTTTCTTCAAATTTGCTTTATATAAAAAAATTTGGTTCAAACGCCACTTTAAGTGTTCAAACGCCAATTCAACTGGCTTTCACAACTCTCTCTCTCCCTCCGATAAAATTTTCCTTCTTTTCTAATTTTCTTAAAAAAAAATTAAATTCCGACCTACGCCAATTCAACTAGCGCTGGATCAATTTTTTCCCCTTTTACAAAAATAAATTTATTTTTAAAATTAATTAAGATAATTTTTATAAAAAAAAATTGTTTATTTAAAATTAACCCTCCAACGCCAATTGAACCAGAGATTGATTTCATTTTCAAACTCTAACGCCAATGCCAATCCAATTCGCGTTTGGCCCAATATTTAGTAAGCTTGGGAATTTTGGCTGAAATCTAGAAACTTGGGTCTGATTTAGTATAATCTTGGAAATTACTCCTTGTTTTGAGACTTGAAACATCTCCTGTAGTTTGCGGATTCGGGGGAGGACCGGTACTTTATGTACCGGTCATTAGTACTGTATGTAATTTGGACCATTGGATATTTTAAAATTGATCTGATGGTTAAAATTAAATCCTCATTATCTCACTCCAATTATTTATCCAAGCAAATTCACCCCATCAAACCCACAGCCACAAAACGACTAAACTCCATCAGATTTTCTCTCTTCTGTTCATATACTTCTCATGGCTGCTGCTGTGCTTGAAACAGTAACAGTCCCTCGGGCTTCCAGTCCTCTGACGGCGGCCTCCTTTCCTCCAATCGTCAGTTCTTCCGTTTTTGCACTGTCCGGTGGTCGGAGTTCAGTTAAGTTGCCGAAATCTAGAGGACTTAGGATCCAGTCGGCTCGATTTAGTGGATCGGTGAGTTTATGATTTTTATATGATTTTAGATTGGGTTTTTAGCAAACTTTTTGTGGGAATGAGGTACTCATTTGGGATCATTAGTGGGTTTTGTTCTGTTTGAGTGATTTCAATTTAAACAGGTGAAATCTTTGTAATTTTGTCATCCACTTAATAAATTTCATTTCCTTGCTTGGGTTTTACTGCAGACTGTTTGTTCCACTTTATTGATTTTTTTCTTTTAGTATGAACGAACTTTATTTTATCACAGGAATGATACCAAACCAAATCAGACTAAGATAATTATTTTTGCTCACTGAGAACAACTTTAAACTGGATTTTGTGCTCTAAACTCATAATATGTCAGTGATATGTCTACTAGAGATGCCAACTTAATGAAGTTATTTTAATTATTACTGATTAGTGGTTTCAATTTGAACTGGTTTTAGTACCCTGTGCAAGATATCTTATATTCATGTTCTTACACCTATGCCCTGAATTGCAGTTACCAGTCTAGAAAATGCATCAGTGAAACTGTCTGGCAGTGCGGTATTGGATGTCGGTCAAGGCGATCAGAATTCGTTCCAGCAAAGGGATTTCATTCCGAGGGACAATAGGAATGCTGGTATCCTACAAGAATGATGAATGGGATGAGCAGTAGAGAAAAAAGCCACTGGCATTTTTTACCTTTTTGTTGTTTGTTTGTGGGCTTCTCATTAACATATGTTGAGTAGTAGATGTATTTGATAGTAGGGCAGCTCAAATACTACAAAAGTACCAACCATTATTGAATTCATTTGTAAAGTGTTTTTGAAACTAAAACAATTGAGATGTTGGATGTTGTTTGTTTGTGGGCTTCTCTTTCTGGTATGCATGCTATATATCCAAACACTTGAGAAAATCAAGCCATGAACTAAAACCAGTCGAGAAAATCAGGCCATGAACCAACATAATAACATAAAATAAAGTGAACATACTAAAACAAGAATGTCAATAACATGTCTGCTCAATAGTGTTTTGCAGTATGGTCTTCCTTAACTAAATCAAGATTGTATCCCTAATTTCTTCAAAAGTACTCCATACTACACAGATACTCTAGAAAATGGCATTCGCAAATTCACAAATAAAAACAGGAAATAGTTCACTTCACTCCCCAATTTGATTTAAAGCTTTCACTTCTTCCACTAAATTTGTCTTTGCCAACCTCTCATCCTGCAACAAAAAGTTAAGCCCATTGACATCAATCCATACAGCCTCAGGAAAAACACGGATGCATAAAACATGAGCCAAATAGCTAATGGATGCTTTGTTCAACTTTTTTATAAAAAAATAAGAAGATTAAAATGAAAATAAAAAATCTAGTTATCTTGTGTAAAATGAAACTTAGCAAATATCAGAGCATACCACACTTCTGGCAATGAAAGAAGTTCTTCTGGCAATGAAAGAAGTTCTCCTGACCACCTACTCTGAAATCACAATTCACATAGAACAATATTTCAGTTGACTAAACAGACATGTAAAGAAAACAATCAGAACAAAATTACAAATAGATAAGGTACATATTACAGGCCAACCTAAAGATCCCACAGTCATCACAATGAAATTGTTGCTTCTCAGTCTGCAATTAAACAAATTTTACACCAATCATCCCAATATTTGAATATACCAAAATAAATGGAACAAAAATGGTGAAATACGGATGATCTAGCTCCATGCCACTTCTTGAATTGGCGTCAGATTAAGATCAAAAATTGGTTCTTGAAATACACCATCTACCGTGTCAAACTCCATACCAATCTTAGGTATCCAATCTTGCTCCCCATCTATCATTGGAGGACTATCATCAAGTGTGCCAATAGAGGTATCCATGTTAAAAATAGTACCTGCAAAAGACAACCAAATAAAAAAGATTTGTTAAAATATTTTATGGATACAGACAAAAATAAAATTGAACTATTCGACAGACAAAGTGAAAATTATATTATGTTATCACAGGCATTGCACCCCACCCCACCCCCTCCCCCTCCCCCTCCCCCTCCCCCTTTCCCTTTCCCTTTCTCTGTTTCCTCAATAAAGCATCCTGCAAATGAAAGACTCAATTGTATAATATACAACTTCATATTCTCCTAAACAATAATAAATGGATGATCATAGTTTGATTATCTTGTTTCCATTAGAAGAGAAACAATTTGACACTCAGAAAAAAAAAACACAGCTAAAGTTTTTATTATGAAAATAACAGTAAAAATAAGACCCAAGAGAGACTATATCAAACAAAGCATAAAGAAAATTTTTGACAAGTTGATTCAACCCAAAACGAGATCACAGCCATGGTTGTAATTAAATACACTACTCAAAACCCAATTTGATCAACATTCAAAAAATAATAATAAATTTTTAAAAAAAAAGAAAGAAAAGAAAAAAGACAGGAACAAATACCAATTCTGGATATGGGTATGCAAGAAATCGAAATGCAAAGGCCAAATTTCTGAGGGAAATCGGAAAATTCCAAAGGCCTCGATTGAATTGAAACGGCAGGGAAGCAGGAGATGCGCGAAGGAGAGTGAGACTGATGATGATGGAGACACGCGAAAGAGAGTGAGACTGGAGTGATAAACCTGTCTTTACCTGTGGTCCTCCCCCCAATCTGAAGGAGAGTGAGACTGGAGTGAGAAAAGGCCACACCACAGAGATACCCATCAGACTGTACTACCCCACAACTCTTACACTACTGTCTCGCTGCTAATCGGAAGAGCAACAGACGTTTTCACAACCAAACCCCTTTTTCTTGAAGGTTTAATTTTAACCATCAGATCAGTTTTAAAATATCCAATGGTCCAAATTACATACAGTACTAATGACCGGTACATAAAGTACCGGTCCTCCCCCGAATCCGTAGTTTGCTCCTCAGCATTTTCCTATGACTGATCACCCTCAGACTTTCCACCTTTTCTAGTAATTCTTTCACTTGGCTCAGGAACCTTTTTTGGCTTAGGACTTGAGATACAGATCTTTGAAATGGGGATGTCCGCATCACTATCAATTTCTTCGACAGCTCCCTCCTTCGCAATTATATTTTCTTGCCTTTCAGGTCTTTCTGGTTACCACTTCTCTTGTTGGCTCTAAATCCGTTTGCCCCTGTCCAGTTGCTTCAACCTTAAGTGAACGCTTCCCTTTCTTTTCTGCAGTCGCCTGTCTCAGGAGTAGGGATTTTGAACTTCTACTAGCAGATTACACATTTGCTTCTACTATGTCCTTGTCAGTTTCGGCCTTTGCTGCAGTATCCTTCTTAACAATTTTCTTCACTGCAACACTTTTCTTCTGTTTCCCAGCGGCTTTGAGGCCACTCACATCACCCTTTTAATTTCTTTCTCATTCTTGCTGGTGTTTTTTATTCTTTTCAATGAACTTCCAGCAACCTCTGCATTTCCCTCATGTATCATAACTTTACTTTTCCCAGCATATTCAATACTGAAAAGCAAAACCCCATTAGCTTTACCTAGCACACAAAGAACAACTCTTTAGATTAACAAACCAATCTTTCTTAAAGCAGTTGTTTAGGAAAATGGTATCAAGCCACTAGCTTCTACAACATATAAAGAAAACATTCCAGCAAGTTTAAAAAGTCAAATATTTCAAAACAAAGGACAAAACCCTCACTTCTCATAATAAATCAAGTTATTGAAGATATCCAGGTAAAACCCTATTAGAATCCTAAACACTTTGATTATCCATTCGACACAAATGATGCGAATAATTTCCATTTTTTTCGATCCGTTTTTTTAATATAGATGCGAACGGATACCAATTTTTCGGTTAACATTTACGCTCTTAGGCTCAACAATCAGGAACATGTGGTATTAGTCTTGATGTTAAAGTTTCCAATCCATAATATGAATTAATGGGTTTTGAAAAGTATTATAAATAAGACATTGCATACCACTACTAGAAAAACAAGAATACGTGACGGAACTTTGTGACCGCTTTTAAAAACAATCACAAAAGATAATAATTTGTGATGGACTTTTTAAGCAATCACAAAATAATAGAAAATCAATCATACGCGATGGATCCTCGTGACGATTTTCAAAAGCAATCACAATTGATAATATTTCGTGATGGATTATTTGAGCCATCACAAAAAATTGTATATATATGATGGCTCTAGTGATGTTTAATTTTGCCATCATGGATATATATATATGTGTGTGACTTGTAATTTGTGATGGACTTTTTAAGAAATCACAAAATAATAAAAAATCAATCATACGTGATGCATCCTGGTGACGATTTTCAAAAGCAATCACAATTGATAATATTTCGTGATGGATTATTTGAGCCATCACAAAAAATAGTATATATATGATGGCTCTGGTGATGTTTAATTTTGTCATCATGGATATATATATATATAGGAAAATGATCCATAGCATGTATTTGCTATGGATGAAAATTAGGCAAATAGCATCATCACCATCTATTGCAATAATTAAGGGCGGAGATTTAAAAGAGATTTACTCCATCCGCTAGTTGAACTAGCTGACAGTGCTTAATTAATTTTCAGACATAATAGCCACTAACGCCTTGGTTTCACTCACACCTTGAATTTCACTTGCCTTGGATTTCAGTCCAGCCACCTTCCGTTAGTTCAACTAGCGGAAGTCTAAAATTAAGTCCCAACTAGATCCACAAAATCATTTGTCTAGCTCAATAAAATCAAACATTTTCCTCTTCACTTGTAATTTCATTTTAATAAATAAAGTAGTCCCAAATATTACCTCTTTAGTCTTTTGCTTCATTCTACAGAATATTTAGTCCACATTTATATTTTAATGCCAATACAAAAAAGATGGTTCTGATATATTCAAATAAAATATGTATTTTGCATCAACGTATGCAGAATCAGGAAATTGGGGGATGGTTTTTTGTGCTGCCAACTTGCCTAGCTTGGTAGTCACTTGCCTATTTTATATGAGCTGGACAGTTTCTCAATAGGCTACAATTTGATTAAACTAAGTGCGAGAGATGTAGCAGCCATAAAAATTGCAAGAAATTGGGCAGCACCAAAAATGTGTTTTCTGCTAGTCTCCAGTTGCCAGGTTTGCTAACCACCCATCTGCCAACATTGCCGCTTCAGACCCTGACTCGGATCGAGATCCAGAGTCATCAGTTGTATCTGGTGACTCTTTTGAAGCTTTTTGACTGTAGAGGAAACCAATTTCAGGTTAACATCAATAATTGATTTTAGAATTCAAACTACAAAAGCAAAGAATTTAAATTTGTGACTCCTTTAAGTGATAATGTTACCTGGGGTGGGTTGGACAAAATGTCATGATGTAATCTGCACCTATACAACTAGATCCAGTTGTGAGAAAGTTGCACAGAATGATCCACAAGATAAGGCTGGTCGCAGCACTGAAAACAAACACTTAATATGCACAAGTTAAAAGGGACCTAAAGGTGTGAAAAATGTGACTAATAGGAGGTTAAAAGAAAGAAGAAACCAGTAAGTAGCGGACCTAAAGGTATGAAAAATACGCTTTGAGCTGCATCAACTGACCTCACCAGAGCTAGGCAAATCACCTCTGCTACCGTTCTCCAATTGATATGTAAAATTGAAATCATGTTGTTGTGCAGGAGAGCGGAAAATGGTGCATTCATCTCTGACCACCATAAACCCACTAGCTATCACCTAAATTAATGGCATTAAGACCCTGCGTAAAGAGGCAGAATGAAACCAATTCTAGTTGGAGAAACTGAAAATTTCATTGCAATTGCTCAAAAGAAGTGATGCAAATTCAGAACATAACAAGCATTAAATCAGATTAAAAGTGAATGTGCTAAAACTAACCTGGTAAAAATAAAGATGTAGAATGTAGTTCCTTTAAACCCCATAAAGTTATAGGTCATAAAATTCAGAACTATTAGGTAAGGCATCCAAAGTGAACCAATATTAGCAACATCATGCATTGATACGTGTATATCATGAATTTCAATTTTAAACCTTCAGCATCCTCAAATGCAAAATATCATAGTTCCCTGGTATGGTATATGGTAAAGTTTGAGATTTACAGTTTACTTTTCAGAACATGCATTTATTGTTTTTAGATTAGATTCACTGTGCCAGTTTTTAACTAAGGCCATCCGCTGGTGTTGCTGATATACCAGAAAAACATTGAAATAAAAAACTATTTTGTTGCAATACATTGTTTCCAAAATTTACGGTGAGTGAGAAAATAGATGCGAAAGTGACACCTATTGAAAAGAAGAAATATATAAATAAATAAGATACGAAACGAATGCCATAATAGAACAAAATAAATATTAATGTATCAATAGCAAATAGGACATTGTAAAGTAAATGTCCAGTGCCACAATAGCAAATAGGATACAAAACCAATGCCAGAACAGGACAAAATAAATATCGAGATGGTCAGGAGAGGATGCTCAAATGTACTTGGTCCATTCTGCTCAATTACATGAAACAAAATCATCAACTTTTTATAATTTCAATATATATCATGTCTCAGTGCAGTCTTAATTCAATTCAACTCCAACCCATCAGGAGGCAATACCAATCAATTAATGAACTACTAAGAAAACAGTTTAGTCTTACCAACAAGTCATCTGTGCGCTTTGAGTCCTTCTCTTCAAATGATTGAGAATCGCACTTGATGTTTTGTTCCTCTGCTATGGCATTTAATATTTTAACTTTGGTCTGCCCATCTGGTGCAATTGCAGATAACATCTCGACTAACTGAAACAAGAAATAAATTGATGACAACATATATTGTGTTGATTAGATTTACCCAGTGTAACTCTGCAATTTGGTTAGCTGACAAATTTAGATAATCAAAGATATAGGAAGATCGTAGAAACTTACCATGCGAACAACGCCACAATTGGTAATAATTGATAATAGTACTTGACACATTATATGTGAAACAAAATAAAAATATTACTGATAATAACATAAACACATACCTGTAGAACTCAGCAAAGAGATCTTTATCACTAATATATGTAAGGAGCTTAACTACCTGTGAAGTCCAATACCAGTAGCGCAAATTAATACTAATTTCCACCGACAGTTCTGTGACAATATTAAAAACAGCAGAAAATAGGCTAACCTTGTCTAGTGTTTCCTCAATAGCTTCATCACTCAATTTTTCACTACCACCCTTCTTGTGGATATTATCACAAAATGAAGCCAGTAACTCAGCACTTGAGCTGCCACAGACAACTTTGTTGCAGAAGACCTCAAAAGCCTCTTTCAGGGCCTAGAGAAGAACCAAGAAAAATAAAATTAGTCACACAACAAAAAAGAACACATATATATAAACAAGACAGGAACACATAACTTATGAAAGTACGTGTGGTTTGAAAAACAATCATTTACATATGTCATATACTTGTTGTGCAATTCAATGACTTTTCTAACAAAAACTTGAAAAAGAACCAAATCAAATTCTATCTTCCCTACTATATCTTCATAATTTCATATTGTATGAACTATTAACATTACTTGATCCTGTGGGCCACCAACATTGTTTGGCTGTACACATAAGTAGTTAATGCTTAATATATACAAAACTTTCAACTTCACCCAGAACACATAATCAAAATTCAATACAATTTGGGAATTCTTCGGATCGTTATAATTATCAACTTCAGTTTAACCCAATTGTGTTACTGCAGAAAAACAAACTTGAATAACAGACTTAGCAGAAACTCTTTTACTGCAAAAAAACAAAGTAACGATCGAAAGGATTCTTATTTCAATAATGAAAGGAAATAATAATTGACTGATAATTATCTAGAATGCTATATATAGGAAAACAAAACTAAAAAACTCAGCTACTTGGGCCTAAATATCATCATCTTCTTCGGAATATTCATCATCATTATCATTAAAATATTCATTATCATCTTCATCTTCATCACTACATTCTCTATCTTCATTTTCTGCTTCCGGTAACGATGGATCCACTTCTTCAGCAAATTGAGAATCATCAAGCAATATCAAATTTTGAGTTTGCTCCTCAATATTATATAAGTCAAAATCATGAAACTCTTCCTCTTGATATGTCTCTTCATTACTATTTTCAGCAACATCATATGTGTTTCTTGCTTTTGTTGTGATGACAGTAGACCAACCTTTAGCTTTAGTCGACACTGGATTAGCATAAAAGACTTGTACAACTTGTGATGCAATAACAAATGGCTCATACGACTTGTGCCTTGAATTTGTATCAATTGTAGTTATCCCGTACTTGTCAATAACTACCCCTTTTGCAGAATCATACCATTCACATTGGAACAAAAATACCGAATTCTCTTCGCCATAGTATTCTAGTTCAATTACGTTAACTAATTGTCCGTAATAGTCTCGTTATTGGCCTTCAAAAGTACATCCCTGGACTAAAACACCACTATTTTGAGTTACCTTTCTTGACTCCAATTCTTTTGTATGGAACCTAAAGCCATTGACAATGAATCCATCATAACATGTCACCTCTCTAGACGGACCCATAGCGAGTGCTTTTTGACGCGTATCAACGACATCATCATTCTTGACTCTCTTTTCAAACCATTTTATAAATGTCAAATTATGTTCCTTTTGTAGCACTTTATCCGACATGTTTGGACGTAATTCTTTCAATAAATGCTTGTGCTCCCTAGAAGTAATGAAATAAATTAGTAAATATAGAGTAATGATTTGCATATCTAAAAGTAATAAACTTTATAAGAATTAAAATATCATACTCGATGAAATCAAAGACTTCCTCAGAATTAGACAAGATGTATAAGGTTGCTGCCTCGAGTTCTTTATCGGACAAATCTTCGCGTTTTTGTCCTCCGATTGGACGACCAGGCCTAGGGTGGCTAAATATTGATAACTTTCCATTAGTTTCAGCTTGACCGCCATCGTCATTTTGATCAGCTCGGTTGAACTTGGTTTGCACCCTAAGATCAAAATATCGAGAAGAAAAGTAAACTAGTTCGTCTATTATGTATGCCTCGGCTATTGAACCCTCGGGGCAAGCCTTGTTACGCACCCTTTTCTTCAAAGAACACATGCACCTATAATTATATTAAAGTTAGGTAATCACTTTAACCATATAAAAAACTTGGCAAGAAAAGAGATTTAATTTATTAAAACATCACCTCTCAAAAGGGTACATCCAGCGATATTGTACTGGTCCTCCGACCTTGGCTTATTATATGCCCTATTAGTTGAGTGGAAATTAGGTAAACAATGAATTGGATTGGATATATATTTGATAGCAGGAGACATTATTAGATGGATGCAGTGATAATGGTGGAGATAAAAGTGAGCACAAATGAAGGGGAAGTGGCGTACTGGTGTTGGTTAGAAAAATGTGAGGAATTGTTTCATCTCTGCTTCTAATGAATCAATTAGAATATGTTTTTATAAGAAGGTAAGAAAAAGAGAAAGAAATGCAGTAAAATTTTCATGCATTCAACATTGACTATTTTTCTTGATATATTGATTGTTTCACTTTATAATTCACATCACAAGAAGGAAAGCTTGTTCGTTTTTTTTTAAAAGATGATGTTGAAATTGCATTACAACATCATCTTGAATAATTTCTTTTATTTATCCTATACTTAATTATAAGTTTTTTTTCTTCTCCAGCTATGGTGAGAACTAGAGGTGGGAGTAGTCTTTCCGGTAGGAGATCAACTCTTCCTCATAATAGTTGCGAGACTGTTAACATGCATAGAATGAGAGATGAGTCTACTGTATCTCATAATAGTGGTGAGAGTGTTGACGGGGCTACACCGAATACTACACAAGCTGAAAGCTTATCTCGTAAGAAAAGGGGGCCAACTCTAGGGATAATGAAGCCTAAAACAGGCCAAACAAAGATGCTTGTCAATATCATTGGACAAAAGTAAGTTTTTACAAATATACTCATGTTTGTCAATATGCAAGATAAATACAATCAATTCTTGACACGTTTAAGATTCATTTTCTGACACGTAATATAACGTCTGTTTTTAACTATAACAGGGTAACCCATGTAGCACAATGTAATCCAAAGAACATATATAAAAACAACTAATAATATCATGTTACTATAAAAGCAATTAATAGGGGTTCCATTTAAAAATATTTGATTAATCCATTGTTTCTACTTTTCATTATTGTTGTACTAATCATATCATGCTATGTTATTATATCATGTATTAGCTTCCTTGAACCTAAAGCTCGAAGCAAGACTCGCATATTATTTCAAAAACGTTTTAAAGAAGCTCGAACCAAATTCGACCAATGGCCAAAACATGAAATTGAACTTCTTTGGGAAGAATATTTGGTATGTTTTAATGACCACAAATTTTAATTGTAGAAGAAAGTTTATCAAAAAGTGTGTTATTCATTATGTATTAATTAATATTTTTACTTGTGGATGGTGTTTTAGAAATATTTTCGTTTTTCTTCATCCATGGAGGAGGGAATGGGTCGAATCATATGGGAGGAAAATGCACGAAAAAGCTACCCAAACTATTTATGGAGATGGAAAGATGATGCCATTAAGAAGTTTGGTTCTATTGAGGAAGCAAGGGATAAAAAGCCTAGTTGGACAACTCTTGATGTGTGGCAGGAGATGTGTGATTATTGGCTGAGTAAAGACTTTTTAGACTCTAGTGAGCTACGAAAGAAGAACAGAAACATAACTACGTATGTTCCTCACACATCAGGCTCCATACCGTGCGCCGTTAGGAAGGAACAAGAGGTAAATTATAAGTTGATAAAATCAAATTAATAATATGCGTAGTTGATAAATGCACATCATAACGGTAAAAGATTCATATCATGATGCTTTGTTTGGAGTTTTTAAGTGTTCATGTGGTATGTATTGCTTATTTTTAATGTTAATGTTTTAAATAAAAATAATTATTAATTTGCTTGTTTTAATTATCTTAGAAACAAAGACTGCATCGCCCGCCAACGCAATATGAGTTATATAAACAAACTCATATGAGGAAGGAGAAGGGTAGTGAGGAAAAAACATGGGTTTTTGATGAAGCAAAGAAGAAATTGGTATGTTTTCTCTCGTAAAATTATAAACTTTGTTTACTCATGTGAAAGTGAAGATTGTTGTTCGTTCTATTCACAATTAGTTACGAGTATTGTTAATTATATATACATATTTTATGCATTTTATAGGATAATTATGAAAGAAGACTCTTAGCTAAACACGGTGATACAGATAAGCCCGTGAATGAGTTAGATGATCCAAATTTGGAGACATGGCAGGAAACTATTGGAGGCGTCAAAAAGGGTAGACTTGTTGGTCGACCAGGGGAAAAATGGAGTTCTCGTCGTGGTTCGTATTGTCCATCTTTGGTTGAAGATGAGAACTATATTAAATTAAAGAAAATGGAAAGCTACATGACTTATCTTCATCAATATGCAAAGAATATGGCCGAAACACTTGCACTTGATCCTCCTATAGACCCAAATGATTTGTTTGCTTCATCAAATGCATCAGCAAATATTCCAATGAATAACTCAACCACGCATGCTGAAAATGACAACGTAGATGATGATGACGACTCTCAAGAGGACTTCATGGAGAATTCAGGATGATTTAACTTTCCTTTACTTGTCAATTTTATTAGTTTAGGCTTCTTTGATAGATGTTGGGTTTGTTAATTGTTTGATGAACCTATGACATGTAGCTACGTATTTAAGTAGTTGGTTATGAATTTATTTTTAATTAAATGGATCAGATTTCTTCATTTTAATAAATTTGTATGATTTTAAGTTTCAAATTTATTGTAATTTATGGCATTTACAGATTTGAAATATAAAATTGGCAATTAAATATATTTTAAAATAGGAATTTTGTGATGGCTTTACTATCACCAAAACGTATAAAAAAGTTGCAAAAATAGGGACAATTGTGATTGCTTTAGCCATCACACTTCTTTGGCCATCACAAAAGGATGTGATTGCTTCGGCCATCACAAATAATTAGTGATTGTTTTGGCCACCACAAAAGGATGTGATTGCTTTGTTCGTCACAAATAATTGGTGATTGTTTTGGCCATCACAAAAAGATGTGATTGCTTTGGCCATCACAAATAATTGGTGATTGTTTTGACCATCACAAAAAGATGTGATTGCTTCGGCCATCACAAATAACTACTATGCTATCGAGATTACTTTCGCCATCACAAAAGACTTGTGGGATTTTGTGATGGACAAACTAATCGCAAAATACATGTTCGCTAATGTGACTAATTTAGTCATCACAAAAGGATTGAATTTTTTGGTGATTGCCAAAACCATCACGTAAAACCTTTCATGATGGGCGTATACAAGACGGCCATCGTGATGCTTAAAACCATCACGTAAACCTTTCGTGATGGTTTTTTTTAGTTTTTGTGATGGATTTTTGCCATCACAAATGACCATTTTTTTAGTAGTGTACGGTACAAACTCAGTAGCAAGAAGATATTAAGCCTTGTAACAAAAAGTATAGCGCCGCCGAAAAGTAAATTGAGGAAATTACCGTTTATTGCTCGTAAGTATTTTCCGCCATCTTCATTCGATTGTAAAGTCGAAGACTTTATTGTTTGGATTGTGTTGTGTGGTAAAGTTGATTAATTAGGTTGAGAAACCAAATTAAAGGTATAATTTTAATTTAGTCATTCTCAATTTGTTGTTAACCTCAAGTTTTTGGCAGTAAATATAATATTGTAAGCGCATTAATATTACTATAATGAAAATTCGGAGTCACCCGTGGTTTTTTCTCTTTAAGAAATTTTCACGACAAATATTGTGATTTGCTTGTGGATAATTATTTGTTATCTTTGTTCTAGTTGTTATGGTTGTTGATTTCTTATTTAAATGCACACACAGATGAAAATATTTTTTAAACTTAATTTTATTTCAAGTCACGTTTCCCAACATATTCAGGATGAGAAAGAGATCAACTCCTGAATTTGGTTATTCCATTACATAATTTCAGGACAGCTTATTCTACCTTAATAGAAGATCATATCGATCAATCACACCATCACTTAGATTAATCACCCACTCATACTTAATAACTTAAACTCAAAGAAGCCATGAACGCCATATCTGGTTAGCAGTACCATAGAAGGGGTAGACAATTATTTGGCGAAGGCTTAAATCCGAGCCCCTCACATCCACCACATTCCCAGTGTCCAAATTCGAAATGCTGCCATCAATAGTAAACATCCACCGCTGGCCAGCTCCGCCATCACATGGATCAATCACCATATCTTTTCCTCTTGGATATGATTCCCAAGAGAGGCTGTTATTTTTGTTCCCATTAGGCCGTATAGTACCATCTGGATAAATTGCCCATTCTTGAGTAATTTTTTTGCTCACACACTCCTCTATCCACACGGTATTTCCGTAATTTGATTGCAAGCAAAGATCCTTAAACCCAATAATAGGCGTCACAATGGGTGCGGTGTTATTGCTAAGGAGCCAACCTTGGCGGGAGTCGTAGTTATTGTTGGCCACAGTGAGTTCAGTGCCGCTGATCCCTGATAACCCTGCTGTCAATGCTACTCCAGACTCGGGATTTATAATTGTTCCGTTGTCCCATACTTGCCACTTGGTGGCAGTAGGCACAGCAGTTGAACAATTATAAATCATTACGTATTGTCCGGGTTTAAATCCATAGGCAGTCATGCACTTCCCGTTAGATCGAATTGTACCATCAGTTTTCAAGGTCCATAGTTGATTCGCATCTTCATTAGATTTACATGGCCAGAGAATTATTGGATTTCCGTCATGGAAAGATCCATCCTTTACATCTGCACAAAAACCGTTTCGACCACTAATACGGATGGTAGGTTCTGGAATGATTGAACAAATATGGTCATCATTAATGCCCATAACATGATCAACATTTACATGCCTCATTGGAGAGAGTTGGTTTGGGTTAGGGTTATTGCACACGAAAATCATCACGGCGATGTTTAAAATCAACCCTGGAGTCACTGAGCTGACCGACACTGGTTGATCTTCACGATTCATTAACTCAACAGACGGAGTAAATCGCCCTTCAACGGATTGTTGGATACTAGTCGAGAGGGTATCCCAGTTGTTCTCTAGTGAGATCATGGTACGAGTTGGGCGAAAGTTTTGTCTGCTTCCATCAGCTCTAATACTTAACACCACTAGATTCTCGATATACCTGCATAATTTTTTTTCAAAAGGTGTATCAGCTTCATCCCTTACAATTATACAAACCATATAATAAAAACACATTGAGTAATATTTATTAATTTGTATATGGATTGATGTATAATTTATTCTCTATATCTGTGAATCATTCATAGCAATAATTAATTAATGAATTGGGTTGTGTTATGTATTACGAAATTGTACCGTCAAATTACAATTGCAAAAAATTTTACAGTTATATATAAATGAGTCAGGCTGCCCGTGAGGTCGACCCGACTCGGCTCGACTAAGGCTGATTCCACAAGCCACATATAATATATACTATTTTTCATAATGAATAATGCCAAGTAACTAGACAAAATCTATCTAATTTAATTATCTTGACAAAAAATTAATGGCTAGTGTTATACAATACAACCCATCAATCTTTTGTTTAGATAAACTAAGCATTGCTCTTAATAAATTAAGTCTAGATAGCTACGTACCTGAATCTTACGGCCTCTGAAACCATCTGAATGACGACAATAAAGGAACGAGCCAAGTTTGGTCTTCTGTAGTGAAGAAGGTCTTGGATGGATTGATCTAATTCAGTTATCCCTAAGGAAATATTAACTCTATTTCCTGCCTCATACTGGAGAGCTGGATAACTACTGTTAAATGGGAGCACAATATGTCGCAATTCTCTGAAAATACCAGATGTGTCAACAGCAGAATCAAGAAAGTAGTAAAACAGGTCTCCGGTCCGATAACCCACCACGTATAAATTTGTGACATCTATTGCCAAAGTAATAGGTGTTGCTTCATAATTATAAAGTTCCGCCAGAATAAACCGTTGAGAAATTGGCACCGTGGAGCGGTCGCGCAATCTCAATAATCCATGGACAGGCGGTCCGCTTGCCACGAGATCTCGCACAGCATCCATGAAATTGTTGAAGATTTGTCTGGTGATACCAACAGTGGTAAGGGTTACCGTTGGGAGATTAACATTTACATGATCTTTTTGTGTTGGCAGCAGCAAATAATTACTACTGCCTGCAGTTGCATAATGATCTCCAGTCAACATGAGCAAGACTACAACAAGTACTGCAACAAGCCCCATCATTCTGTTTCCTGACATTGCCAACTGCATCATCTGCATGCATGCAAAAAAATTAATCTCTTATGATTATACAAATAAAACTAATTAATTAACCTTTTATCCATAAATAATTAAAAAGAAAATACTAAAGTATATTAATTGGAAGAACCATACTTACACAAGTCTTGGGAGAGAGCTAGATAGATACTCTTGTAAGAAAGATTGATGGAACAATCACTTCCGCTAAGAGCTATATATATATAGGTAGAAAACTACCGTAAATGACCTATATATGAAGATCAATGGTATGAAGAATAATAACTTTTTTAATGGTATGAATAATAATAATTATTAAAAATAATTATTTTTAATAAAAATTCAAAAATCAAACGTCCTAAAAATAAAAATACAGATTACAAACATATACAAATTGAACAGATAACAATATTATCCTCTAATAATATATAGATAAGAAAGTTATTAAAAGTCCCTTTTGTTTGTGTTTGAATTTTTTTAGAAGAGAAAAGAATATATATAGAAAAAAATTTAACATTTTTTTTCAAATATTTTCTTTTCCAACTTGGGAAGAATCGAGATACATTTTTTTTTAATTTTATTAAAAATTAGATGACAGTAAAATACTAAAAATATTCTTATAATAGTTCTGATCAAATGTAATTTAATTTATTTAAATTTTTTCTTAAAATGTCAGTTAAAAAATAATGGAGAGAATATAATTGACCCTATAAAATTTACATTTCAACTCTCAACATGTAAATCACGTGCATTAATTTACTATTGTTCCCCCTTTGACAGAAAAAGAAGATATGAAAGCTGAATAGAGAGTGATATTGTTCCTCATTTTTTTCGTGTCTGAGATGTTAAGTACATATATTTTACTAGATTATTGATATAATATAAATAAAAGAAATAATAAAATTACCCCTGGTTTATTATTAGTTAATAATTACTCAATCAGTCCTATATTAAACGTTCTAATTTTTTTTAAAATATATTCCATAATAAATGTCATATTTTTATATTTTGTAATTATTTTTATTCTATTTTTTCATTTATACCCTCATAATCTTTTTACTCAACTTTTATTAGAAATTGAAGAAATAAGAAAAGGCTTACATTGGAAATTGATGAATTATTATACCACTTTCTCTCTCATGTTACTGGTATAACATGTCTTCTATTTAATGGCTCTCTACACTCTTTTTCTCTATTCATTAGTATAACTTTTATTACTTATTGAGAATGTGTGAATAACAAAAAGAATGATTTATAGAATTAATTAACATGGGAAGTACATCATAAAAAAGTGGAGAAATTAATACTTCAATTAATAAATAATTCAAAAGGGCAATTTAGGTATATATATATATATATATATATATATATATATATATTATTAATCAGCGTGTTCAAACTAATTAGGACGTTTATTTCGTGACAAATGGAGTATTAGTTAAGGGTATCATGAACTTTGTTACAAAATCAGTACCATATTGACGAATTGGGTTGGGTTGGGTTGGGTTGGGTTGGGTTGGGTTGGGTTGGGTGGGGTGGGGGGGGGGTGTCCGGTGCTCTAATGACCAGTACTAACGACCGGTACTTTTAATTATTTTTTAACCACAATTATAAGAATAATAAATAAAAAAATAATAGAGCAAGTTTGAACAAAAAACTGTAAAAGAAAGTATATTTTTTATTGAAAAAACACTGTAAACTGTTTACAGTTTTTTTATAATTAAAAATATACTTTCTTTTATAGTTTTTTGTTCAAACTTACTCTATTATTTTTTATTTATTATTCTTATAATTATGGTAAAAAAAATTTAAAAAATAAATAAATAACACTGTACCGGTTAACGACCGGTACAGCACCTCCCCCAATTATTAAAAAATCGGTCAGTGTAGAGTTATTCATTTACAAAAGTTCAGTCACACTCCCCAAGGGATAAATAAGGTTTTGGTCACTGTACTGGGGTCCGGTTTTTATTGTGGTTACCGAAACTTTTTTTTGTTACAATCGAATAACTGTATTTTCAAAAACTTACAAAATGGTCACTCCGTTCGATTTTCCGTCTAAAAAACGGACGAAATGCTGACTGTGTAAGTTGACTCCATTTTTTTGCTGACGTGGCCCGTTATTTTTGCTGATGTGGAGGTTAAAAATTTTCTTAAAAAAATGTTACTCACAAGCCTCAAACTCTAGACCTCTTCAAATTAGAAACCTTATATTCCAACAAAAATCATTGTGCCAACTATCTACCATGCTTAAATTTATGTAATACTAATATTTAAACTAAGTAGCATCGTTTCTAGAAATTGTAATAATAATAATAATTGCAATAACTGTAATAATAATAATTATTATTGTAATAATACAGTAACCAAAAAGGGATAATACACTGTAGTATTTCAATAATAATAATAATAAGGCTTAAATATGATTTACTATCCTAAACTGCACAATTTTTTGTAATAAAAAAACGCAATTTTTTTGTAATAATAAAAAAAAAGCAAAATTTTTTTTAATAAAAAAAAACAAAAAACAACGCAAAAAAAAAACAAAAAGCAACAACACAAAAAATATTTTGTTTCAACATTTGGTAAACTTTTATAATTTGCAGTTTTTATAATAAAATAAAAATGCAGTTTTTATTTTTATTAAAAAAATGCAGTTTTTATAATAAAATAAAAATGTAGTTTTTATTTTTATTAAAAAATGCAGTTTTTATAATAAAATAAAATTGCAGTTTTTTTTGTTTTGTTTTTTTTATGCAGTTTTTTTTTATTTTTTATAAAAAACGCAGTTTTATTTTCATTATAAAAATGCAGTTTTTATAACGCAGTTTTTATTTTTATTAAAAAAATGCAGTTTTTATAATAAAATAAAATTGCAGTTTTTATTTTTATTAAAAAAAATGCAGTTTTTATAATAAAATAAAAATGCAGTTTTTTTATGCAGTTTTTTTTAATTTTATTATAAAAACTGCATTTTTTATGATAATTTATTTGATGATCTTGACCAATATAATTTTATTTACTTTTCTAACAATACAATAAACAATGTAAAGATCATAAATAAATTATTTTTAGATAATTTTTTTATTAAAAGACAGACATTACTAATTTTTCCAATCGAGCTGCCGTGTGGTTTAAGAAATGATCGAGGTGATTTTTTGTTTTTTTTATTAAAAAAAACTTTGTTTTTTTTTATTATTACAAAAAAATTGCGTTTTTTTATTACAAAAAATTGTATAATTTAGGATAGTAAATCATATTTAAGCCTTATTATTATTATTATTGAAATACTACAGTGTATTATCCCTTTTTGGTCACTGTATTATTACAATAATAATTATTATTATTATAGTATTACAATTATTATTATTATTACAATTCCTAGAAACGATGCTACTTAGTTTAAATATTAGTATTACATAAATTTAAGCTTGGTAGATAGTTGCCGCAATGGTTTTTGTTGGAATATAAGGTTTCTAATTTGAAGAGTTCGAGACTTGTGAATAACATTTTTTTA
This sequence comes from Panax japonicus, assembly GCA_020205505.1. Taxonomy (NCBI): domain Eukaryota; kingdom Viridiplantae; phylum Streptophyta; class Magnoliopsida; order Apiales; family Araliaceae; genus Panax; species Panax japonicus. Next base: position 53,982,320 of record CM035097.1, on the reverse strand, counting down.
AGAAAATTTTTAACCTCCACATCAGCAAAAATAACGGACTACGTCAGCAAAAAAATGGAGTCAACTATAAGTTTTTATAAGTACAATTATTCGATTGTAATAATCGAACGGAGTGACCATTTTATAAGTTTTTGAAAGTACAATTATTCGATTGTAATAAAAAAAAATTGGTAACCACAATGAAAATCGGACTCAATACAGTGACCAAAACCTTATTTATCCCCTATCCCCAATCCCCAGTCCCCCTCTCCCGTCCCGTCACGTCACGTCAAGTCACGTCAGAGGACAGCAGTAATTAATTGAAGTTTGAGTCTCCTCCCCAAACTAATGTAGATGGTCCCCGTTGGCAATGTAAACAAAAGGACAACAATAATTAACTAACTGAATGGTTGATATATATCACATGCTATTAAATATGGTGGTTCAATTTTTAGAGCTAACCTTAAATTATTTGATGTGATATGTAATAATTATTTTCACAAGCTTAGAACCTGAGGCACGTGGTATCTTTTTTAGATGGTGTTTATTTTATTTTTGGGACTAGAATTTATTTTAATTTAAGATCGTTATTTTTATGATTATCTATCAATTTAATGATCATAACTCAAATTAATTTAATTATAGTTTTTTTTAAAATTATTATTATAGATATATAGATAGATAGATAGATAGATTTTGATTGATATAGTTGTAGTATATATACATGAAGATGAAAATGTAGTATAATTGATACATTGTTCAAGAGAACTAAATATAAATATATTCATTATATTTGAACATATATTACTGCAATGTAATTTGTATTTGAATATTATAAGTTGATGACCAAATTACTCTTGAGTTTATAACTAAACAAATTAATTTATCTCCTCTTAACTTTTTATGTATTGGTATTGATTATTTGTATGTCCTTAATGTGACTTTTAGCTACCTTCCATAGTGTTAATATGTTTATCTTTAATAATTAATTATGAATACTTGTTAAGGCTGTAAATTGAACCAAATATTTTAGATTAGCTTGATTTAGGCACGTACGTCATGAAAAAATGCAAGCAAAACTCAGATTCACTAAAAATATGATCCGCATCCAGGTACAAAAAATAGGTTGAATAAGAATATATACGAGTATAATTTGATCAAGATTATACTCAATTCGTTTAGAATTCAAATTACTTGAATTCTTAAATCATGATTCGAAACATACTCGATTGATGCATATATATTCACTTCAAAAATTTAGTCATATATAGCCAACGGCCAGGTCCGTAAAAAATGATACCATGTGCGTCGAAATTGAGGTCATTCTCGACAAACAAGTCTGTCGGCTTTGACTTCAATAACGACGGCGGTTCTGCTACCTTTGTAGACGAAGTCATAAATCACATTATGACATACAACTCACGGGTGTTAAAATTAACATAAAAAATTATATTCCATAATTTTCATATTGCAAGTGCTCTAATGCTAGTTGTTAATTACATGATTAATAAAGCCAAAGAAATATTATAGGAAAGTAATATATATCAGACAAATGAAAGAGGTGTCATTTTTTCAAAAACTGAAAGACAAAGGAACTACATACATAGATGTACGTACTTTTCGAACATTACAAATTGACATAAAAGAAAAAATGGGTGTAATTATATTATGTGGTCAGGTTACTCAATTTGTGTGACAGTTTAATGTTGTTAAATCCTTAAACCAGTTTTACAAGTTTGGTTGTAACGATGTGAACTGAAAAAGTAAAACTAAACTGTCTAGTAAAGTGTGAAAGAAACAAGATTCTGCAATTACAAATTTACAAGGCGGCCAACAAGAGAAATCTTGACTTGAAAAAATGATGTTATTATTGATTGACTAAACAACTGACGAGGTTGCAGCTTTCAGACTTCAAGATTGAATTTTTGGCAGCAATTGACTTGGAGTAGAAAATTTGGACTGTCAGTGTAGCAAATATTCTTGACTCTAAAATTCTTATTGTTGATTCCCATCATTATGTGTATATGCTGATTGCTTATCTAGTATTGGCTTTACTAATTGTCATCTTCATTTTGCTTTGATAACATGACATCAAATTTAGTGCAACTACACACTCTGATCTTGTTGTTCGAGCAAAGAAGTTGGTACATAATGCATCAGTGATGAATGATGGGAATCAACAATAAGATAATACATTTTTTGGTTGCATAAATGAGTCCCATCCAACTGCTATAGAGGCTTGGTCTTAATTTTTTTTTATGTTCAAACTAGTGTAAAAGGGTGCCCACTTTATCTGTAAATGCCAACTTCATAATTCGGGATAATACATTTTTTGGTTTTTGGCTCCTACTTCCACTCACTCTGGCTTATGATTCCACGTATACTCCATCTTAATTAGCTGGCTGGCTGGCTGGCTGGCTAGCTAGCCAAGTAAGTGGGTGGACCTCTCGCGCGCACGTCAATGCACAATGCAAATTCAGAATTGGCCCAAAAAAAACAAATGTATGTCAAAGAGTTTCTTTTTGACATCCATGCACGCATATCTAGCTAGCATAGCTGTAGGAATTAAATCATTTTGGGTAAATTTGTTGTTTCTTTTTGCTTAGATTAGATTGAAATGGATACGTTTCTGGATACAGATCAGGTCCTCTTATATATAATTGGAATATCTTATACTCCCTCCGTCCCAAATTATCTGCTGTTCTAGAGCTCTACACACATACCAATATGTATGATAAAAATACTAAAATACCCTTTGTACATTGAAATCTTAAAAAAAACAAATATTGAAGAGAGAGAGAGAAACAATGATTAATTGAAGAGAGAGAGAGAGAAAGCAGCTATTAATTGAAGAGAGAGAGACAAGTATTCATTGAAAAGAGAGAGAGAGGAGTAAATGTGGATGTTTAAAAAAGAGGAGAGGCATGAATGAGAGTAATGATTATCAATAATGAGGGTAAAGGGGCAAATTTGGAAAACAAAGGGAAAAAATGTATTGGAATTTTAAAAAAGCAGATATTATGGGACAATTTTTTTTTGCTAAAACAGCAGTTAATTTGGGACGGAGGGAGTATTTATTTATATTTATAAAAAAGTAACCACAAGGACATTTAATTTACGTACGTGAGAATGAATCCTCCTCCTCCTTTTCCATACCAATTATATATGCGTTTATATATATATATATATATATATATATATATATATATATATATAGGTAGAGAGAGAGAGTCCGGATCAGGTCCGGACTCCCGGATTTTGTTAAAATCCGGACTTTTTTTTTTTTTTTGCTTTTTTTTTTGAAACAACTAAATTTTTTTTTTTTTTATGAAATTGGAATTTTTACATTATACAGTATTTTGGGCGTGATTTGGATGCCTATAACAAAACATGTCTGTACAGTCTGGGCAGACTGTACATACATTGGTTGGTGTAGGTATTAAAAACACACCCAAAACACTGTATTATTGAAAAATTTCAGTTCCATAATTTTATTTTATTTTTAGTTGTTTCAAAAAAAAAAGCAAAAAAAAAAAAAGTCCGGATTTTACTCCCGTACGGGAGTCCGGACCTGATCTGTTTTATATATATATATATATATATATATATATATATATAGTGTATGTGAGTGAATAGTACTCGTAGGTGTGGATATTGGTGTGATGGAGCAATAGAGTTTGTTTGTTGTAAGAAGAATGGAATTAGAATAGAATGAAACAGAGTTGAATTAAGTGATAGACAGAGAAAGTGAAAGAGAAAGCTAGACAAAGAGCAAGGTAGAGTCGGGAATTAATTTTCTACTGGGTTATCAAGTACCAATTATATCCACAAAAAATTGTCCCACCAAGATCAATCACAAATTCAAAATCATACATAGTGGTAAGGTTCAAAGGAACATAACATGTAAGAAAAAAGGAAAACAAAACACACTATTTAAGCTGCATCGATCCTTCCATGCTTTGTAGAATAGAATTCGTCTATTATGGAATCTGAATCGATATCTTCAAGAAGCTCTCGTTTAATGTAAATCATCATATAATGTGCTAAAAACTCCTCTTTCATTTTATTGCGAAGAGTAATTTTAACATGTTTCATAGCTGAAAATGTTCGTTCTGTCGTGGCTGTGGAAACAAATAGAGTCGAAACAAGACGAATCAATCTATCAATCAAATTATAAGTGTGTAACTTATTTGTTTCAACTAATTCGCGACACAATTCAGTGATGGTAGACATATTTTGAAAGCTCTGATGATGGAGCACATCAATTTTATAATGATTTAGTTGACATCTCAAATAATGCATTTCTTGCTCACTGAAATCTTCTGGATAAAATTTCTCAGCAAGCTTGCAAATATCATCAACTTTGAATGATTTAAAGTTGTCCTTCGGTTCTAAAGTTGAGCTAAGTATATGGAGTTCCACTGCTTCATCACTAAATCTGGAATTCAACTCTTCCTGTTGAAAATCTATTGTTGAATTAAACATATCAAAATGTTAGTGTTGGCAAACTGTCATCGATTCTTTTTGTTAGCATGAACGACCGGTAGCCTTTTTGAATGAAGCATTCATATCTAATATGTCAATGTCATTTTGTGTGCAAACTGATTGCACATGCTCAAGGAGATGATCAAATCCCTATTCTCTCAAAGTGTGAAGTAGTGCTTTAGTAGTTAAGACTAGATCTATGGCATTTACACTGCAAAGCTCTACAAAGAAAATTAGTAATCCCCATAATTTTATGCATCATATATAGAGTGAAAATAAAATCAAAAGACCTCATTATAATCAAACAACCACCAGCTTCTCCACGAATATTGAAAATTTTGATTTTGTGAGCCTGATTTAGTCCTTCGGAACTCTGCCAACTTAGGTTGATACGGACCCATTTTGATATAAGCTCTCCTAATTTCATCTCGTTGATTAACAGGATATTGCCATATAGGGATCCGAATCCTAGGATCCCGTTCAAGAGTACTAAGATCAATTTCAACTCTTCGAGATTTGGAAAGGGGTGGTTGGTGATCTGAGATATCAACATTAGATGTAGAATGTCCTTTACTAGTTGTCGTTGATGCACTTTCTCTTGGTTTAAAAAAAGAAAACAAAGTTTTTTTTCTCTTGTTTCCTTGACTTTCCATTGTGGCTTATAAGATTGCTTAACAGCTGGATTTTTAACAAAAAAATGCTTCAATTGAAAGGTTGAATGAAAGATGAAGGAAGGCGCACATTAAGGCTATTGATTGACAAACATATCCACCATACACACACACGATACACGAAAATCATAACAGGAACTATCAATCAATTGAATCAAGGATACAAACGAAAAACAATTATATGATTCTACAAAACTAATGATAAACATATCTTATTCAACAACCAATACTTCCTTTAATTGTCTCACTAACGGATTGGAGTATCTTAAAAGTTTATTGAAGTCACTAAGTCAGACAGACCCTCACCAATATCTATCTGAACATTAGAAAGTTAAAATGATCATGGAATATAAAAATCAAATAACCGGCTAGACGAAAAAATTGAAATTTGAACTCAAGGGAAAATCAAAGTGATAGGCATACAAAACAAAAAGGAAATTTTAATCATTGCCTTACCAATTGAAGCCCATACAAAAGAATCTGCCTTTCTCGGTACCTATCCCCTGATAGCTTCACCGGTATGGCAAAAATCATAGAATTTGAGGAAGAAAAAGCGAAATCAAGTAACCCAAGGTTATTAGATGCTAATTGCTACATGAAAATTAATTAGACCTTCAATTCGAAGTTCCAGCAGTTCCTTAGTGTGACGCCCCCAAAATTAGGTATACGTCACCCATCTTGGGTCGTCACTTACATGGTACATAATTCAAATACAACTTACTAATACCACTGTCGTGTATAATACGACAAAATACAACTGTGAGTTTGAATACAATAATTGTCTACTAGAGATCATACAAACTCAAAAGGAGTCCTCAATACAATTATTGTCACACTATTTCACAGAATAGTGAGGACTACTAATGTTATCCTCTGGACCATTACTCCGTTCCCCGACTCGTCCCTGCTATGTTCTCATTTCCTGAAGAGAACAGTGAAAGAAAGGGTGAGCTCAACTAGCCCAGTAAGAAATATTATGACTAAGATAATGCAGAATAAATTATCGTTAGCCTTCAACAGTATTAAACTGATAAAATATAACAACATCAAGTTTAACAGCAGCGGATCAAGCAATCCATTAAAAGAGTCAAGTAGAGAATAAAATCTACTATCTTTTATGATTTAAAAAGTTTTTCATCACTTTTATCGCTGAAACTCATCTCAATAAATAATCCACATCATTAAATCATCCTTGCACTACAAGCCAAGGATATTCTTTAGTATCACGACCACGAATTATCCATGCACTACGGGCCAAAGATAATCGTGTTTTCATCAACGGTCCTGATCATGCCATAAAACAATTCATCTTTGCACTACGGCCAAAGAGAATCCATAGCCATAATCATACCAAAAACTGTCCATCAATGCACTACGGGCCAATGAGGACTTTTTCCACATCATTTATAATATTACGGTCATGATTATACCGAATAATCCCTAGTCATAATCATACCAAGTCCATCTATGCACTACAGGCCACAGATGACTTTCAACATAACATAAACATGAGGATGATGACAATGTTATAAGAATTCAATAAAAACAAGTTCAAGAATTATTTTATTCAGAAATTATTAACGTCCAAATTGTCAACATGATACTGTTTTGTAGAGTAAAATTCAAGAATGATCAGAAGAATATTTCCATGAAATGATACTGGATGAAGCGCAAATATCAAGGATATTCTACTAATTTCATGGAGTATAGAAGTCAAAACTTTAACCAACTGAGTATAATAAAGAATGGAATAACAAAAGAAATCACCATGCATGCGGTACTTTGCATAGACAGGTTATTCCAACAAAATACTAAATAACGGAACCAGGTCAGGTGAAATTCACACCGACAGGAAGTTCCAACAGAATAATAAATGCGGAATAATAAATGATGGAACCAGGTCCGGCGTATAGCACAGACAGGATATTCCGACAGAATAATAAAGACGGAACCAGGTCCGGCGTATAGCACAGACAGGATATTCCGACAAAATAATAAAGACGGAATAATAAAAATGGAACCAGGTCCGGTGTAAAACACACAGACAGGATGTTCCAACAGAATAATAGAAGAATGTCACCAAGTATAGGGTAGACCGCGTATACAGGTTATTCCAACAGAATAATAAGAAATGGAATAACAATAGTTCTCTTCATGAATAAGAAAGAATAACACCCCTTACCGTAACAGAAACTGGATATAGAAGTAGTGAAGTAGCAGAATACTCTTCTTCTTTCTCTCTATAATTTTCTCTCTATAGCTTCTCTCTATAATTTCTCTCTCTAGAGTTTCAATGAATTCGTAAGAAAATAATGAAGGAATGAGCTTCTATTTATAGGAAAATGGAATGCATAGTAACTAATCCATGAACGGTCCAGATTATTTTACTTTAATCTGACGGTCCATATTTAAAGAAAAATCTTTTAAATAAAATATAATATATTCTATTTATATAAAAACATTTTACTATGCAAACACTATGCAAAACACTATGCAACACTATGCAAAATACTATGCAACACTATGCATAATAAAATATAATATATTCTATTTATAGAATAACTTTAATAAAGTATTCTGTTTTATATAAAAAGATGTTTCCGTTTTATTACGTTAATAATACGAATAAAACAAAATGTCATTATCACTATAATAATTCATATTATTAATCAACAATAATTGAATCAAACCGAGTGACTTCTCACATAAATATCAATAATCAATACCGTGTGCTACTATGCAACAACGCGTATTACTGTACTTTTACTACCCAGTAGTTCAACAGTATCAACGGTAAAACTTCCGCCGTTATTTTCAATAAAATATTTTTGTCGTTTTCTCAATCCGACAATAATTCTGTTGTGGGGTCCACCAATAATTGTACCGTCGTACGAATATTTTCCGACACAAAGAATATTCCCTGACCAATCGAATATAATATAACAACTTGCATACTTTGCAAAATTTATAAATACTACCCACAACTATAATATTATCTCAAATTCACACCATAATATAAAAAATTATTTCGAGAAAATTAATTCTTTATTCATAAAATCTGGGGTTTTACAATCTCCCCTCCTTATGGAATTTCGCCCTCGAAATTTACGTACGTACCTGGTATGCCAAACAGGCGAGGATACCTTGACTTCACTTCAAATTCTAACTCTTGAGATATAACCTTTGAGTGTTGAATACGATTCTTCTTATCCAAGATTGTAACACGTATCTCTTCAAACGTTAAATCATCCGCTATCTCGTCCGGTTCTAAATTAATAATGTGGTTCGGGTCGTACATATATTTACGTAACATTGATACAAAAAAAACGTTATGAACACGCAATATATTTGGCGGTAAAACGAGTCTATAAGTCACAGTTCCTACTCAATCAAGGATTTCAAATGGGCCAATAAAATCAAGCGTTTAGACTTCCTCTATTCGTCAATTCTTGCTTCTAAAATAACGCCCTCTTGAACCTTCTTAATTCTTCACATTCTTCAGCACCGAGTGTGTAGCTTGAGCGGCTTTAACTTTGTCGTTTAAAGTCGATTCTTCTTGTATATTCGTTATCTTCACGTGAGTTCGTATATTCGAACTTGTAAACGCATACGATCTTCTACTCACACGTCAGCTACCATGTTCGCTTTCCCACGATAATATTGCATGGTACGATCGTAATCTTCAACAGCTCGAGTCAACGTCTTTGGTGCATGTTACTTTCGTTTTAGTTGAAAAAATTATTTTGAGGGTTTAAGAAATGGGTTTTGTACTTGTGTCAATACAAAATTCGATTTCACGCTCTGGGGTAGGCTAAAAAGTCTTCAGGAATACGTCAAGAGATTTATTAATGATAAAAATATCATTCAAAACTGTTACTCACATCCAAGACTTGGATAGTACGTCACATTGATACCAACTATGACTTCTATCCCTTAACCTAGATAGCACCTCACAATGATACCTATCAACTTGTTATCGTCATTCACGACGTCGCCTACAGAAAGTCTGGTTTCGGTGCATTCCACACAAGAAAGTCATCAACAAAAGGATTGGGGCTCTTTACTTATGGCTTGATATGACAATGATTGAATTTAGTGGTTTGGTTGCTTGAATTCGCACAATAGGTTGGTTAGGAATATGAAAGCTAACAACCTTACGAAAAACATGATGAGTAGTTAACCAATCGTTTCCTAAAATAGCATCAAAGACAAGTATTTTCAAAGAGACAAGATCAACACGTAACGTGAAAGTGTCGATTTGAATCAAATAAGATTTATAAACAGTGGAGGTAACGAAGGTTTCTCCCAATAGAGTTTCAATAGATAAATCAAAGTTTAACTTCTCCGGAGTTAAGTATAAACATTGAACACAACTAGGTGGAATAAAAGAGTGAGTAGAACCGATATCTAACACGGTATAAACTTCGTAAGAGCTTATGATTAACTTACCCGTGATAATTTTATTCAGGTTCCTCGTCACGAGAAAAAAAAACGCTCTCTCTCAACCTACCGACTTTGGCTTTTCTGGGACAGCCTTTGGTGCCTCCATCCTAGTTGAATTTGTCTTCGGTGAACGACAAAATCGGGCTAAATGGCCTTCTCTTCCACAATTATAACATGCTTTGGACGACATCGCGCAATTTGGACTGATGTGTCCCTCCCCTCCGCATTTGAAGCATATGATAGGTGGTCTTTCTCCTTCCTTAACAACGGTTGCTGGTGCTGACGTATTTCCATCATTGTTGAATCTCCTCTTCTTGAAATGTCCATTTCTATTATCTTGGCCATGATTACCACCGAAGTGGTTACCATTCTTGGCATGATAATTTCCCCCGCGATGGTTATCATTGTTCCGATGGCCGTTGCCACCGATATGATTATTATCGTGTTGCTGGTCATTACCTTTTGGTTGTGATAACTCATTATCGCGCTCCACTAACTGAGCTCTATTCACAATATCTGAATATAAACAAAGTTTGTGAGAAATGAGGTATAGACGTATATCGGGTTTCAAACCTCGCAAAAACATTCGTGCCATTCGCTCCTCATTATCGACCAAATGGGATGCAAACCGGGACAACTCCGCAAACTTAGCCTCGTACTGCAACACGGTCATATTGTTTTGCTCCAGCTTGATAAACTCTACCTCCTTCATGTGACGAATACTTTCGGGAAAGTACTTGTCGTTGAACAGCTCTTGGAACTTCTCCCAAGACATCTTGAGTGCGTCAGTCTGGGTACGTTTTACAGATTCCCACCAATGATCTGCTTCTTCACGCAACATAAAGGTGGCAAAAGGAACCTTTTGCTCCTCGGAGCATCCCAAGACATCAAATATCTTGGTGATCTGCTTTAACCACGTCTCCGCTTTAAGTGGTTCTGGCTTTCCCAAAAACTCCGGTGGTCCCAGCTCCTTGAACTGCTTAGCGGTGACCAACCGTGGGTTGCCATTGTTTTCTTCTGCATTATGAACAGGAGCCGCCTTCTCCCGTTGTTGCATGAATTGCTCCTTAAACTGCTTAGCGGTGACCGTCCGAGAGTTATCAGTATTTCTACCTGCATTTTGGACAGGAGCTGCCTTAGCCTGTTGTTGCATGAATTGCATAAAGTCTCTGACCATCCCATCATTCACCATTTCATCGGTGTTATTATTTTCATGAGGAGTATTGTCCTCTAGTTGCACATTATCCTGATTATTGATCTGTGGAGACTCAACGGTCTCCTGTGCTCCATTGATAATCTCAACATTCTCGGATGCCATTTTCAAACACTGCCACAAAACAAAGATTAATTGACATGTAACATAATATCTCTAAACTTTGACCAACTAATTTAAATACAAAATAAATTTAAGTAGGTCATACTAGCGAAGGAATTCCCCGTCTCTTCCCTCCTAGTTCTAGTCTCACATCTTAGCCAGGGATCATATCCCTAAGCTTTGATACCAACTGTGACGCCCCCAAAATTAGGTATACGTCACCCATCTTGGGTCGCCACTTACATGGTACATAATTCAAATACAACTTACTAATACCACTGTCGTGTATAATACGACAAAATACAACTGTGAGTTTGAATACAATAATTGTCTACTAGAGATCATACAAACTCAAAAGGAGTCCTCAATACAATTATTGTCACACTATTTCACAGAATAGTGAGGACTACTAATGCTATCCTCTGGACCATTACTCCGTTCCCCGACTCGTCCCTGCTATGTTCCCATTTCCTGAAGAGAACAGTGAAAGAAAGGGTGAGCTCAACTAGCCCAGTAAGAAATATTATGACTAAGATAATGCAGAATAAATTATCGTTAGCCTTCAACAGTATTAAACTGATAAAATATAACAACATCAAGTTTAACAGCAGCGGATCAAGCAATCCATTAAAAGAGTCAAGTAGAGAATAAAATCTACTATCTTTTATGATTTAAAAAGTTTTTCATCACTTTTATCGCTGAAACTCATCTCAATAAATAATCCACATCATTAAATCATCCCTGCACTACAGGCCAAGGATATTCTTTAGTATCACGACCACGAATTATCCATGCACTACGGGCCAAAGATAATTGTGTTTTCATCAACGGTCCTGATCATGCCATAAAACAATTCATCTTTGCACTACGGCCAAAGAGAATCCATAGCCATAATCATACCAAAAACTGTCCATCAATGCACTACGGGCCAATGAGGACTTTTTCCACATCATTTATAATATTACGGTCATGATTATACCGAATAATCCCTGGTCATAATCATACCAAGTCCATCTATGCACTACAGGCCACAGATGACTTTCAACATAACATAAACATGAGGATGATGACAATGTTATAAGAATTCAATAAAACAAGTTCAAGAATTATTTTATTCAGAAATTATTAACGTCCAAATTGTCAACATGATACTGTTTTGTAGAGTAAAATTCAAGAATGATCAGAAGAATATTTCCATGAAATGATACTGGATGAAGCGCAAATATCAAGGATATTCTACTAATTTCATGGAGTATAGAAGTCAAAACTTTAACCAACTGAGTATAATAAAGAATGGAATAACAAAAGAAATCACCATGCATGCGGTACTTCGCATAGACAGGTTATTCCAACAGAATACTAAATAACGGAACCAGGTCAGGTGAAATTCACACCGACAGGAAGTTCCAACAGAATAATAAATGCGGAATAATAAATGATGGAACCAGGTCCGGCGTATAGCACAGACAGGATATTCCGACAGAATAATAAAGACGGAACCAGGTCCGGCGTATAGCACAGACAGGATATTCCGACAAAATAATAAAGACGGAATAATAAAAATGGAACCAGGTCCGGTGTAAAACACACAGACAGGATGTTCCAACAGAATAATAGAAGAATGTCACCAAGTATAGGGTAGACCGCGTATACAGGTTATTCCAACAGAATAATAAGAAATGGAATAACAATAGTTCTCTTCATGAATAAGAAAGAATAACACCCCTTACCGTAACAGAAACTGGATATAGAAGTAGTGAAGTAGCAGAATACTCTTCTTCTTTCTCTCTATAATTTTCTCTCTATAGCTTCTCTCTATAATTTCTCTCTCTAGAGTTTCAATGAATTCGTAAGAAAATAATGAAGGAATGAGCTTCTATTTATAGGAAAATGGAATGCATAGTAACTAATCCATGAACGGTCCAGATTATTTTACTTTAATCTGACGGTCCATATTTAAAGAAAAATCTTTTAAATAAAATATAATATATTCTATTTATATAAAAACATTTTACTATGCAAACACTATGCAAAACACTATGCAACACTATGCAAAACACTATGCAACACTATGCATAATAAAATATAATATATTCTATTTATAGAATAACTTTAATAAAGTATTCTGTTTTATATAAAAAGATGTTTCCGTTTTATTACGTTAATAATACGAATAAAACAAAACGTCATTATCACTATAATAATTCATATTATTAATCAACAATAATTGAATCAAACCGAGTGACTTCTCACATAAATATCAATAATCAATACCGTGTGCTACTATGCAACAACGCGTATTACTGTACTTTTACTACCCAGTAGTTCAACAGTATCAACGGTAAAACTTCCGCCGTTATTTTCAATAAAATATTTTTGTCGTTTTCTCAATCCGACAATAATTCTGTTGTGGAGTCCACCAATAATTGTACCGTCGTACGAATATTTTCCGACACAAAGAATATTCCCTGACCAATCGAATATAATATAACAACTTGCATACTTTGCAAAATTTATAAATACTACCCACAACTATAATATTATCTCAAATTAACACCATAATATAAAAAATTATTTCGAGAAAATTAATTCTTTATTCATAAAATCTGGGGTTTTACACTTAGTCCTTGGCTCCTTACTCGATTGTTCCTCTTTCTTAGCCCTAGATGTGCTCCTCTAGTCCTCTTGCTCCTTGCTCGGTTGTTTCAGAATTCAGAGTACTGAGTATTCCGGTTCTTTTTTTTTAGATTACTTGGGTTTTTGTTTGTTGGCTAAAATATTGGGCTGAGCTAAAATATATAAGTAAAAAAAATAATTTAAGTTGACCCGGACTACAACCCAACCCAGCCCCTACACGGTTCAGCCCTTGACAGAGAGGACTGAGGAGTAGGAAAAAAAGAAGAAGGAGGAGGAGGAGGAGAAGGGAGGGAATCAATGAAAGGACGGTGTGATTGGTCCCTCCCTCCCTCCCTCCCTCCCTCCCTCCCTCCCTCTTACTACTACACAACTATACCAAATATTCTCTGAGTTTGATAATCAATTTGAGACTGGACGAATGAGGAGGACTGACTTCAAATTACTCCATCGTATTCCTAACTAAGGGTAAATGAATCGAGTCGAACAAAGTATTGAATTGTTCAAATTTAATTCACAAAATTTATCGAGTATAAAATTGAGTCGAGTAAAATCTCAAATCGAGTGATATAATTTATAATTTGCAATATTTAAGTTGTAAAATTTTATACATACAATTTATTAAATTTAAGACGTAAAATTTATAATTTGCAAGATTTAAGTTGTAAAATTTATAATTTATGATATAATTCATAATTTGCAAGATTTAAGTTATAAATTTATACATGCAATTTGTTAAAATTTCCAACTTTGAAGAAACAAAACAATTTGAAGATTAGGGAAGAGGGAGAGTGAGGAGAGAGAGAGTAAATGGATCATTTTTTTCCTTTTTCTTTTTCTATTTTTTCCTCCTTTTGTATGTTCTTCCAATATAAAAAGGGTATTATTTAATTAATTAAATTTTGGACACTTTTGTTAATTGTTTACAAGTTTAATGTTATTCGTGTTAAAATTTTAATTTGTATGTTTAAAAGTTTATTAATTTTTTGTATAATTAAGTCTTTTTTTAAAATTTTAAAATAACAAAATTATATTTAGTAATCTTTGTATTAATATTTAATTTTAATTATTTAACATATAATAATTATTTGTAAGGATTTAAACAGATTTAATACGTCAAAATAAGTATTTATATGAATTTTATACGAATTATGTACTTGATATAGTAAATTGTGAATTTGGTAATACTCGATGTCGTAAATTGTGAATTTGATGGTACTTGATGTAACATAAGTGTTATTAACCCGTATTGTTTATGGTTATCTGATCGAAAAATTAGGTATTCTGGCCAATTTTAGCCTGATTTTAAAATTGAGAGTTAAATTGTATCAAATTAGACATTTAATGTAGTAAAGTGTAAACCTAAATTCTTTGGAAACCTAATCATGAATATGGTTGTACTTCATGTAGTAAACTGTATTTTAGCCATTACTTCGGGGGATCAAATATGCAGTTAACCATTGTAAAACAGTAGAAGTATGGGCATCAAATGTCAAAGACAGCACATTGTATCTTGTGTCTTCTATCAACAAAATAGACATGATTTCAAACTACACCCTAAAAAAAAGTTCATTACATGAACCCACCAACTAACTACACATTAGTCCCTCTCGTAGCAGTCATTCCCTTGCCTCCATTTGCAGCAGGCTTCTTCTTCATTTGGGATGCAGTTCTGCAAAATCTGCCTCTCCACATAAATGGTGCACCACCAGTGTTGCTGGGCCTATGAAGGTTGCGTCAGTGGTGCACTAGGTGAAACAGTTTGTGAAGCTTTTGTTCTTCCTTACCTGCACATGAGAAACCAAATACAAGTTGTATTTTAAACAAGTTGCATTTAAAACTAAACAAACTTGGAAATCAGAATTAATATTACACTTGAAGGTAATTTTTCTCAACATGGAATAAGAGGTGCTTTCTTGGAGCTACTACTTTGCCTTTCTTTTTGGATTTAGGTGCACTATTTTCCCCTCCTTGTCCCTTGTTAACCCAATCTATTGCGACTAGTATTACCACACTTGCTACAATTCATAACCACCCCTTTCCTTGTCATTTTTTCAGTGCCATCTTTGTGGGAGGCCTAGGTTCATCTACTGCCCTTCGTAGTTTTTTAGGCCTGCCAAGTTGCTTGTGATTCGTAGGAGGTAAAAATGGGATAAGTCCAGTAGGTTCCCACATATCAGGACCTGGAACAGGGTTAATGAGATGGCCATCAACTCTCAGATATGTTTCCCTCCTATAACACACATCCACCCACTCTTCTGGCAACCCTCTAGTCCCATCATTGTCAATTTCTCAATATATGGCAGAGACAACACTTGGACAAGGTAGGGCAGTCAATTGCCAGTTCCTACATGTACAAGTCCTTTGGGACAAGTCCACCACATGTTAACCAAATGCCTTGTTGATTTCATATAAATCTCCACCATTCCAGTCACATATATACTCCCAAGACTTGTCCTTTGCTTTGTCTAACAACTTTTGAATCCTATGGCATAACAGCCCTGACCTCCTTTCCATCTCAATTCTCCTTTTAGGGATTCTCTTCATCATATAATCCCTAATTTTTTCTAAGCTAGTTAAAATCGGCTTGTCCCTAGCAGCTTTGATGTTAGAGTTGAATGATTCACACAAGTTGCTTAACAAGATATCACACTTAAAATGAGTTTGAAATGGGACCTTGCCCAATGTTGAGGAGGCTTACCATTTAAATGCCACAACATCTTTCTTCTTCAAAGCCTCCATTGTACTTCTGAAGTACACCGCATTTGGTGCCTTTGCAGCATTCCACATCAAGTCCTACAATTCTTGACCCTTGAATTGTTTCTTGAAGTTGTTGTATAGATGAAGCATACAAAATCTGTGCTCAGCAAGCAGTCCCTATGAATCAAGGCATCACAAAATCACAAGTTAGTAAGCAGTATGACTTTCTGGTAAAAAAATAAAACTAAATAGGTGAAAATAAAAAATCAAAGTACCTTTTGCTGGTCTGATACTGTTAGCAATTTCCAAATCATCTATAAGTCAATGAATCACTCCCAACTAGGATTCTCTGCCTCAACAACAGCCCAAGCAAATGGGTAAATGCAGTTATTTGGATCCAACCCTACAGCTGTCAATATCTATCCAGGAAAAGGCCCTTTCAAATGACATCCATCCACTCCAAATAATGGCCTGCAACCATGTTTAAAACCATTTTTAAGTGCCCCAAGACAGACATACACCCTCTTAAAAACTCCATCCATCTCAAATTTTATGGTAGATCATGTATTTGTCTTCAAACACTCTGCACAATAATCTCTTAATTATGTAAACTGCTTCTTATAACCACCTTTAATAAGATAAAGTGCTATATTGTTTGCTCTGTACACTTGGGATTCAGTCACAGCCAGCTGAAACTCTTTCCTAACTGCCTGAATAGAGTCTAAAGGCCACTCAGGGTTGGTTCTAATAATGTCCAGGTAATTCCTTGCCAACCACTTATAATTTCACTTTTTCAACTTCCTGGTAGTGGTACACAAATGGGTCTTATTTATTGACTTGACCTGCCAGCTATTAGTCCTTGCATTAAATGTTTCACTACCTTCCATGCACAATATTCATTACCAACACATTTAGCAGTTACTCCTCTCGTCATTTTTGGCGAACTTTATCTGCCTTCTTGATCTTACAGCATACTCATTAATTGCAGTCTTGATATCCACAGCAGTACCAAACAACATACCAACTGAAAAAACTGGGTTTGTGCTATCAGTTTCTTTATATCCACAGTTGGCTCATCATCCACATCCACATTATTATCTTCCATTGCCCAGTCATCGTACATTTTAGTTCTCTTTTTCAAAAAAATCCTGCCCACTCAACATCCTTATCTGTGTTCTTCTCAAGCAAATCATCATCATCCCTAAAATTTAACTCACTGTCGACCAGCTCATCTGGCCTATGAAGGGTCTGAAGATTCCAAGTCATCATCCCCCATTGGTTCCTCCTCCCTTTCATCAATCACTGGTTCCTCCCCCCTCTCATTTACCACTAGCTCCTCCTCCCTTTCATCAACCGTTGGTTCTTCATTACCCACTGGCCTCTCATCACCAGAATTACCTCTTCCTTCCTCGTTACAATCTTCACCCACTGGTTCCTCATATTCTAATGCCCTAATACTTTCACCTCTTCCAACATAAGTAAAAAACAGCTAGAACCGTCTTTACTTATATTCTCTTGGATTGGTTCACCTACCTGCTCTTCAATTGATCCATTTATGGATTCAATAATCACTTTAGAAGGCACAACTATTTTCATATAATAGTCCACAATAGTTGTTTGACCATGCTCTATGTATACATGGATAAGCCTATGATTTTGGGAATATGTGCTCATCTCCCTGCAGTCACTATCACCCCCTAACATCCTAAGCCCTTCATCAACTGTCATCTCAGGCACTAAATAATTGTAAAACATAATCCCATTATACCCAAGTTCAGTCACCATATGGTTAACCTCAATAACAGAAAATGTCTGGGTGAATGAGGTCAAAATAGTCAATATATCCCCCACTATACACCTCTCAGGAATATAAACAAAAGGCCCACCATGATGCACAACAATAGAAAAATATTCAAACCCATCCACTGCATTAACAAATATTAACACGTTTAGGGACCACAGCACAACACATACACTTTTACACATCACTTTAATACACATCACTTTATTGCCTATAAACTTAAACTACTACACATACAGTTCAATAGCATAAAAAAATCACTTTTTCAACATGCACTACTTTATACTTTACAAATAATTGAGAATGTATACATTACAAACATAAACCCCAATTCAATTAACGAAATGTAGAATTATATACCATATATTCAGTGTGGTGGCACGTAATCTAGGCTATCTCACTTGAACCAAGATATTTTGTACCAAACCCTAACGTAATCGAACCAAAATGAGAGCCAAAGATAGATTGTGGATGAAGAAGTAAGTTAATTTGATAAGCCCTAATTGATCGAAGTGGAATTATATGGTTTAAAGGTCGATTGAATGGCTTATGTCTAGCATTTATGTACAATGACATTTTTACCACCAATCAAAGCCTTCAGTTAATGCACCGTTTAAAAAAATTGGGATTCCGTCCAAATTTACTGACAGTAAAGGTTTTAAAAAGTACGGGGACCAAACTCATGAAAAAAATTATTTGGGGACCAAACGTGAAAAACAATTCAAGTTCAGGGACGTCTGGAGGGGTTATGCCAAAATTTTACTACCAGAGTCCTGAAAAGGTCGTCACCTTTTCTAGGGTGTGTTTTGCACAAAAATTAATGTACTGAAAACATATTTATATATATTTGCAATTATCTTCGTATAGGTGAGAATGAAACTTTAATATAAAACTATATTGAAATATTACAAAAAAAAAACTTTGCAGGACAAAGTGCCACGAAAGAACTAAACAGCAAGATGAGTGGAAAAGGCGCACAACATTTTGAGGAAGTCTTAGAGCATCAGTTGAATCAATAAGGCAAACTACTTTGTCCCCTTTTTTCATAAGAAGGCTAAGAAGAACTGGGAAAAGGGGATGTGAAGTGTCCAGCAAACCACATTAGCAAGATATTCAGTTAAATTACTTGTAACTTAATTGATTTATGAAGCATTGGTTTTCCTAACTGCTTTCTAAACCATTACAATCCGTAGACCAAGCAGCAGCATCGAAGCATACCAGCACATAAGCTTCGCATAAAAAGAAAAGGCTCACATAACATAATTCAGGCATAAATGCAGAACAAAAACATAACTACTAATAAAGAATTTCACATGCAAACTGAAAATTTTAACTTGGTCAATACCTTTTTTGGGGGTTTAACACCTGGAGGTGTGTGCATGATATGTGGATGAGCATCTGGAAGTCTATAAATAGCACATCTGAATGCAAAACAGTGTAAGTGTCTGGAAAAAGAATATAAAAGGTCCTAACTTGACTAATTCAACAGAACATTTTCTTTGTTGCATAAAAGCTTACATCACTTGATTGTCCATAATATCCTCCATCCCTTCAACTGGTGATCTGAAAATTGGAGGACACGGATCTCCACCGCAAAGAGAGATAAAACCATTCATGCCACCACTGCACGTAGCCCTAAATATAATCAGAAGAATCTAATAGATCTTAAAAGTTCATTATCAGCAAAATAGTCCATGTGAACGATAAATTGCTGACAAAACAATGAATACTTTATATTTGAAATGACATGTTCCAGCTATTATTTAAATCATTGAGGATCCAATTCCTATTACTGCTTAAAATGTGTACAAAAGACCAAGAAATTAGTTCATGGTTAAATGGGATGGCACAGAGAGGTGTTTAGTATCTACTACTAAGATGATCATATTTCAGCAAAAGTTGAAAGGACTTCCTTTTTACTCAAAATAGACAAACATGACTATCAACTAACTTGCATCAACCTCTGCTATATACACAGGACAAATGGAGTTATAAGGAGAATCATACCATATATAACACTTGCCACAGGAATAAGAATTGCAGGCTAAATATCAAGATCTTTCAGAATTTATCAAGTCAATTAACCTGACTATTATCAATACTATTGAACAAATTTTGCCAGAAAATAAGAAGTGAGGGTACTTGTTTTAAGAAATCATTGTAAGATATTGATATCAAATTTCATATTCCTTTAACTCTTTTTTGAAATTATGGACCTTCACAACTAAGTATATGTAACATTCAAGAAATCTCAGTTATTTAATGTAAAGTTTGAGTTTCTTTTATGTAAAAATGTGAGTTTCATTAGGTTATGGTAAGAAAGTGAGTTTCATAGAATTCAAAAATTAATGACTCAACACAAACTTAAGCTTATAAATCGCATGAAACCTCGAGACTACACCCTCAAATGCCTTGAGCAATTTCATTTTGAAAGTGCACAATTGAATGGAGAAATCAAACAAGTGAACAATGAAATGCATACCTAGGCCTCGGATCAAGTTTCTCATTGATTTGAGCTCGTTCCTTGTCTGTCAACTGCTTACAACGATCATCAAGAGAAAATATGTATGGAGATAGAGGGTGAGAAAATGCGACAAAAAGCAAGTCATACATTGTGCTGTTTCTACGTACTTCTTCATCCTGCAAGAAGATATGTTACCTAATAAAGCAAAATAACATTTGCACAAGAATCTGGTACCAGAATACGTTTTCTAGAAGTATTACTTCACCATACCGTTAATGTATGCTCAACTTTTGCAACCTCTGCCAGAAGTCGGGATTCATCAATGAAAGGCAATTTGGCAATACCCTACGAACATTGAGCATGCAGAAAAAAACTGTCAAAACAATCCACACATGTAGTACAGCAATTTGCCATTACTGTGACATGGACGAAAAATGCACCTGCCAAGCAAATCGCTTGCCGTTCCCATCCACTTCAAAATCTGATAAATGCTATGTAAGTAATTTCAATAGAAAGAAAACTTTGAACAACCACAGCACTTTGTCATTTGGCCAAAAAGAAACCTACCAGTTGGATAAAAATCAATAATAGCCGAGTTTGGATCAGTCATCAACTTCCTATATTGCTCAGGAAGTGCACGGGAGCTGCAAGTGAACTCAGTTAGAACCTCACAGCATATAAAATATTTGAACAAAAAAGACGAGGCGAAGTAGAACCTGGCAGCAGGAAAAACTCCCAACAGCTGATTAAACGGTTTGAATGGAGAACCAATTTCAAAGCTTATATTCAATTGACCAAGATCCTTTAGATCAGAAGCAAATGGCGCATAATGATAAGGATAAAACCTGCAAGAAAGAACTAGGGTTGAAAATCTAGACATGTGATAAAGAAACAACACATGGTGAACAGAGACTTTCTGGTGCACTCAGCACATTCATAAATAAGTAAACAATATAGAAGCTAACACATATGGCAAACGAAGTAAAATTAACCCCAAATACTTCACATGGAGTAAGAGAAATACATAATCTATAAATGAATACATAAATGTGCCTTCGTGTTATGACATGTATGAGGGAAAACACATACTAGTAACTTGCATGAAATGTTCAATGGAACAACTTTCAGTGTCATAATCACACAACAAAAAACTGCTTCACTCACTATTGATGCCAAAGCATGAAAGATACTCAAAATCAAACCTTAAGTGTATCAAGTGCATATTATCACGGCCTTAGAGATTTCTAAGCCAATCATGTGGCCTTAGACAACTTGCTCCACCTAAGAGTTGCTAAGTAAGCCTTAATTACCAAGAACATCAAGAGAACACTCAAGGAAACAAGGAAACAAGAGAACACTTGTAAAGAAAGAAAAGTTTTATTACACAAGAAAGCTTTTACAAGAGAATGCTCAAGTCTGGGATGGTTTGGCCAAACAAAGGTCACCTCCTATTTATACTAGTTACACCTCCTCAATGGACTTAGATCCTATGGTCATAAATTAACAACTAAAAGGATCTATACAACATTCTAGATACTTACAACTCCTACACCTTTCTACCATATTCTAGATCATTCTAGGGTACTAAGGAATATACAAGAAAAGTGTAGAACATTCTAGAGGCTCTTCCATGCAAGGCTCCATCTAAGTACTGCTCAAGCGTCCATTAGGCGCCAAATAAGCGCCCCGCACGGCATAACTTTGGAACAACCATCCTTGTCCAAGGGAGTCGTGACAATATGCCCTGACTATACATAAATACTTCCACATGCTAGTATTGATATTTATAATCAAACAAGAAAAGATAGAATTAACAAACAAAAGGGAGCAGTAGTAACAAGAAATACAAGTTCAAACAAATACTGCATATATTTTACATTTGAATCACATAAGAAATAATGTGGAAAGAATAGACAGTAGAATACCATTGCCAGGAACAAACCCCTTCATAGTAATAATGCATAGCCCAGCATAGGCCTTCTGTGTAACTCAATGCCTACCAAGGAGGAGCATCAAAATGTCAACCCATTACGGATATAAAAAATGCACTTGGAACATCTTCAAATAGATGGCTCGAAACATAATCATGCAAACTATAGGCTACAAGGTGAGGTCTTCACATATATCAAACCACCTAAACTCAAAGGCCATCATTAGCCCCCACCACCAAAGTTGATTGCTTTACTTTCTTCAAACATAATTTATGGATACCCATTTGTTCAATGATAGCTTTAAAAGTTTAGTCCACAGGTATTTGTTTTTAGTTTCATTAATTCAATCAAGAGACTTCGTGGAGACGGGTAGTAATTATATGTGTTGTACAAGTTCTTAAACTTTAATTATATACAACATGTACAAATGTAACAAACTTGATATTTGGAAAAACTTGATATTTGGAAAGACAACATTAAGATTCAACGATGAACCCAAGAGCCCATCTGTTAGATGAGTGTGCCAAAACCAAACCTGCAATATACAACTAGGAATTTAAAAACTAGGAACCAACACAGGTAATTGTGTTATCTAGTTTGTGTGATTCAGTTTTTAAAAAGATCAAAGCTTTGTAAGAAATCAATTACATGTAATTGCATATCCTAATTCACTGAAGAAAGTTGAAAGTAATACCATCTTGAAGTATGTTTACAGTCTCACTAACTGGAATGGATTGGCTACATTTTTCACTACCTTATACCCAAGCTAACCACCAGAAGAAATGATTAAATCCAGTTTATTAGTGTTTTTTCTTACTTTTAATTACAAGAGCACGAATACACAAAATTAATTGTGTATAAGGAAGAATCCTCCCAAACAGCATGACGCGTCCAGCCAGAAATTCAGAATCTCTGAGAGAAGAAAGGTAACAAACATATGGCATTAAGATGACTAAAGCATAAAGCTTTAGCTAGCTTATCAACTTTCCACACAAAATTGGAAGGTGAACACGATGACTAGCTGGCAGAAACATATAATGGGATGTAAGACAGATTGAGGTGATCAAGCAGTATCTTTCTAGAATAATTACTTTGATGCCGCTAAAAGGAAAGCTTACCGACATTAAAGATTACATATTCCTCTTTCCATTGATGTTCAATAAAAAAGGCTAATATATTAGGCAAGTAAGAAACTCAATTCCCGGTGCAAACCAACAAGAGTATTAAACTAAAAAACATTTATCAAAATTAAAAACGTTCAATACCAAAACACAACTCCCCAATAAGGCTGTAAGAACAGTTAGTGTTTTATTAATTCAGCAGGAATTAAGTTATTGCTATTCCTAATTCAGCTGACGGTCTGACACAAGACAAAGGCCTATAGATCAACCTAATAGTAAATATACTCTCTAACATTTCCCATTAAGTAAAAGTTAGTTTCTACTCTGCTAATGGCTCGCCTCATGGTAAGGAGGGGGGAGGGGAGCAGATATAGATGTCGCGTCAACAGCATAAGTTGACCCAAAGTTAACCCATCTAGCAACAAGGAGCCATTCAGCCATTAGATGTCAAATGAAGTGCATATTAAATAACTTACAACATCTTTTTGAATCGTATCAAGTTCCTCGGGAGTTTTTGCAGAAAACTTCTCTTCATAATATCTCTCTTTCCAACCTGGAATTCCCAGTTTGACCTGAAGAGAGAAACTACAAAATTATATTCACCTGTTGAATCATAATCAGGGGCAAGGATCTAATATAAGTCTCGTCAGTAGATAAAAAAATCCAACAATACAGAAATTCCAAGGTTAAATATGATTTACATAAAAATTAATAGTGTATAGATAGATTATATGATACTACTAAAAATTACTTGCAGATTTTCATATCTGTTTTCTGATATCACATCACAAACACCTACAGCGTTGCAAGTTACGGGAATCAAGTAAACCAAATCCTTGTCTTAGTTTTCATGTCATCTACTTGTAGTAAGACAGGTGTTATCGTGCCTTTTTCTTGTGGAGAATGCATTACTTAAGTTTATATCAACATACACGGTGTGTGGTGACTGAGCGTAAGCATAAATTACATTTATAGAATAAAGATTAAAATATTTCATTCAAGGTAGATGGCCAATCGTTAGCAAAAAGTTAAAATAATAATATAATAAAGGTTAAATTGGTCTGACAATATAATAGTTCTTCTAACATAAAATACAACTACAGTTGTACATACAGCTTGCTTATGATCTTGCAACTGGTTCCTAGTGTCGCAAGGCATAAAACGTTTCCGAGAACATAGACAGATAAAATGTATACTTACCACTACATCAGGCATACAGACTATACATGGTGTTAAACCAAATCTAACTTATACCTTGTCTTCCTCAGGATTCTCAGAGTTGAAAGCATCAGATTTTTCACGAAGTATCCCCTTTAACTTTGTCTTCAATTCCTCTTTATTTTCGAATGCCTGGAAAACAAAAAGACAACTTCTTGAGCAAGCATCATGATGCGAAACAGAAAACGAAGACTAATGAAAATTGATAGGGTTTATTAATAAATTATTTTGCAATGTCATTTAAAATTGATTGAAATTAGGGATCTAGAAATTTTAGTTGGTCAATAATAATAGATCTTTTAGATCAGGGAAGTTTATTTCCTTGTTGAATAAGGCTTCGAGTTATACTAGTTGTTTCATACGAAGTGATGTAATTCCCATCGTTGAATTTAGAGTTAAATATTGATTTGAGAAAAGGCTTTATGTCATTTCTGGCCTTTGGGCATGGTTCTTCTTCCTCTTCACACTTCTTTCTCTCTTCTTTCCTCTCCCTAATCAATTAAAACCTTGTCCTTTGCACACTTGGGTTTCACAGTCAACTAATATACACACACACACAGAGGGAAAAAAGGAATATGTGGCTTGCCACAGCCAAGCTTGGCTATATATAGTCAACTATATATATAGATATATACATACACACACACACAAAAATATGATGTCATGGAACAATAATTAACTAGACAACTATACATGCACCATTTCCTCACTACTAGCAAATGGATACCAAATTAAAGGTTAGTCCACAGATTAATTCTAGAAAATGGCTGAAGGAGCCAGAATTATATTAAAGTGCTTGTCTTGAAGTAGAAAAACATACTTCTCTTTCAAGATTATTCTCTGCCTCAATAATAGCAGCACCAATGGTGGTCCCAGAAGATACGTGTGCAACTTTAGGGGGGCGCGTATGGGCTAGCTTATCATCATCACATGTCCCAGAATGCTTGCTCTGAATGTCGAGGCCTGAGAGACCTGTAGTATCCTGCCGTAGTTGGTATTCATTTCTAACATGCGTTGAGTTTGCTGAAGATCCTGTGTGCTGATATGGTGAGGGTGAGGGTGAGGGTGAGGGTGAAGGGTCTGAGGCAAGATGAGAACCATGAAACCTTGCCACGGGAACCATATCTGGTTTGAATTGTGGTTCAGCATCATCTCCTCTTTTTGCTTGACCTTTATCACGCTTGATTCTTTTAGCTTGTTTCTACACAAGAAATACAACATAATGAGGATTTTTGTTTCAGTTACTAAAGTGAAAGAACCTGAAATTCTAGCCCTAAAATATCAAATCCGACTTGGTTATTGTTTTATCCATTGTTAGCATCAATTCTGAATATTCTCATAATTAACATACAGAATAACTTCCAGATGATGATTTATCCGATTATAAACTAAACCAGGACAACCAGTCAAGGCATGAGATTTAGGTCAAATCCTCATCTCTTCTTTTTCTTCCTAGTGAAATGATTGAATTTAGTTTATTATAGTGGAATGCAGGACATCTAGAATTTCCTTTTTAATGCATTTGAACTAATCTAACTTAGTAATCTAGTTTACCAATCTCATTATAAAATATAGACAACAGAAAGTTCAGATTTCAAATTGAGGTAATAATTTATCTCTGCAAAATGGGAAGCTATAATATATAAATTAAATAAGAGTTTTCTAAAGGTGTTAATCAAGCATAAAAGATAAATGCATTGAAA
>CM035097.1:53805855-53950855 GCA_020205505.1 Panax japonicus | reverse complement strand
CCCTAAGCAATCCAACTTAGACAACCATACATCCTTTTAACTAGCAAAGTAGCAATATAAACAACCTAATGAAAAAAACATGAACTCCATCTTCCTTGCTCAAAATCAACAACCACAACAGGACAGCAAAACAACTCCACTGCAAACTGAATGTCGTCTTCAACTTGTCCCAACCCTTGTGTCCTTTCCACAAACTTTTCCATAAGAATTATGACAGCCGCCTCACTTCTCTCAGGCCCGCTTACCAGACCTTTCTCCATATTTTATCACCACTTACCTTCTCCTTAGATTATCTTATTCGCATGTAGCATTGGTTAATGAAATTATGAGAGGATGAAAATCTTATTTGAGGACA
This sequence comes from Panax japonicus, assembly GCA_020205505.1. Classification (NCBI taxonomy): domain Eukaryota; kingdom Viridiplantae; phylum Streptophyta; class Magnoliopsida; order Apiales; family Araliaceae; genus Panax; species Panax japonicus. The sequence goes on along the minus strand of CM035097.1, from coordinate 53,950,500 downwards.
TTATGATAAGTCCAATACTTGTGTTAGCTTTCTGAACATGGTCATCATATTGTTTATCAAAAACTTCTTGCTAAGTTTAAAACTGGTCATACTTTCTAAATTTTCTAAGTCATCCACAAAGCAATTACTAGATTCATCCAACAGCTTTCATAACAATCAATAAGTTACATATTTTAAAAAAGAGTTATGAGATGAAACGGGATTGTGTGTATTGGTGTTGCCAAGTAATCAAGGAAGCAATCATACGTCATGACCCATGTGCTTTCTTTCTTTCCTTTTCTTTCAATGGCAATAAGTATGATTAACCTTATTCTTCAACTCTGTATCTTATCTTTCACACTACAAAACCAGTAACTATACCTCCTGAACTCAGCCCTAAATGCCCAATCAGACCCATAAACATGTGAACAACTATATGACACAACCATAGCATCACTTATAGCCAGCAATTCCCAATATACTGTCAGAACACTTCAAAAGCATCATAACATGTGTAACAAATACTTGTATAGCATTACAAATTCAAAACATAAACAACACAATTCAATAAGTTACAGCATTACAATCACCAACTATATATTTTTCGGGCATCAAAATCAATCTACCACTATAAAACCACAAAATTTGATAATAACCACATAAACCAGAGAAGCAAGTTCATGAAAATATATCTAAGATCAAAATTAAGTTATTCATACCCGGTCTTCAGGGTGAAAACATGGATGAATAATCGCGTTCATGTCGAGATAAAAGTTATCGTAGTCGATGTTATTGGGATTAGGTTTGCTGGTATCCTCGGGAATCGAAGTTCCCTCAATTTCTACTGCTCTTTCTTCGATCACATCCACCACCACCATCGGATACTTCTCCGCTAACCACCGGTAAAATGCCGGAATTCCCATCGTGAATCACTCAAACTTCTCTACCTCCAGTAAAATCTTTATCAAATTCAACAAACAATTGATAGATATAGAAAAGATATTCATGCTCAAACAATTACATACATAATATACAGATGTAAAATAAAAGTAGGAGGGATAAAAGTGGGGTTCGAACTGAGCTTGTTCAGAAAGAGCTTTGGTAGGGCACGATATAATATACTGGGACGGGAATACCCCTCGGTTATTGGGTAATATAGCCATATATTAGTAAGGAATAAAATATTCCAACAAGGGTAACATGGCCTTCATGTGCTTAACAGGGGTCATTTTCTAGCTGGAATAGGCTCCCTTCCCTTCATTAGCTATTTATTAGTCACTGCCTTTCGGTGAGAACGGTGGGGGCCAACCTGTTCTTTCCCTCTTTTTTATCTCACATTCACTAACCATTCTCAGTCACAGAAAATGGGGTGGCCTTCAAACTGGCCACCCTATGGGCCAGTCTCACCTCAACTCTTGATTTACGGTCGCAACTATTCAGCTAACTAAATAGTTGGACAGTAATTTCTCTTGAATTTGGGCACATGCATGCAATCATGCATCTTCATTGGAGTCCTTGTACGATCAAATATAGTTAATGTATAAAGCTGAGCTACATTGGAAGTGCCCTTGTAATGATTCTCTGCAAAATATCCTCTATTGTTGTGGAGAACACCCTGTTTAGAGTCTTTTGACAAGCTTAAAAGAGGGACATGGGTAGATTATATAAGAATTGTATGTTTTGAGTTGAAGTGGATATTATTTAGGAGAAGATCATCTAAAAATAATTATACTGAAAAAATGTACCCGGAGTATTTATTTATTTATTTTACTATATTGCCATTTCATTAGGGGTTTTTTCCAGCGCAGAAAACCTTCCATTGCGTTTGTACTAGAAATTAAGCAATAAGGTTGAGAAAGCAAGAGTGATAAGCTGGAAGAAGAAATCGGTATTTTGATCCAAAAATGTCGAAATATGCGCGTCCTCCGCCAAATCCACGCTCATCTTCTCACTCATCCACTACCCGTCATTTCTCTGTCTTTCTCTCTCTCCAAAATCGTCGGCTTCTGCTGTCTCTCCCCTGCCGGCGACCTGGATTACGCCGATAAACTCTTCTCTCAAATCCCAAATCCCAACATATTTTCTTGGAATTCTCTTATCAGAGCTTTTTCCCAAGTCCAAAACCCATCAACAAAATCATTTCATATCTTCAAACGATTGATCAATAGAGGGTACCCAAAATCAAACACTTTCACTCTCGCCTTCATTCTCAAGGCCTGCTCGGTTTTATCGGCCTTAAGAGAAGGCCAACAGGTCCATTCTCGCGTTATACGATCTGGGTTTGGTTCCAGTCCCTTTGTTCAGACCGCCTTGGTTAATTTTTATGCCAAGTGTGAAGAGATTAAGTTTGTTAGAAATGTGTTTGATGAAATTCCTGTGAGAAATGTAATTGCCTGGAGTAGTATGATTAGCGGGTATTCAAAAGTTGAGTTGTTTAATGAGGCATTGAGTTTGTTTAGGGAAATGCAAAAGGCGGGTGTTGTGCCGGATGAGGTGACGATGGTGAGTGTGATTTCCGCGTGTGCTGCGTCAGGGGCATTGGATGTTGGGAGGTGGGTGCATTCGTATATAGATAAGAAGTTGATTAAAAAGGATCTTGAGCTTAGCACGGCATTGGTTAATATGTATGCAAAGTGTGGGTGTGTAGAAAAGGCTAAACAAGTTTTTGATACAATGCCAGTTAGAGATGCAAAGGCTTGGAGCTCAATGATTGTTGGTTTTGCGATTCATGGGCATGCGAAAAATGCATTAGAGGCCTTTTCTTTGATGGAAGAAGCCAAGGTAATAAGTTTGAAGTGTAGGTATTGTTTTACCACTTCAGATTATGCAAGGGTTTGACTTGCTTTTGGCTAGTACCAAATATTTTCTAGAATATTTCTCCTTCTTTGGTATGATTGGTGCTGAATTATTATTGATGATGTTCTTTTACAGGTGCAGCCAAACCATGTAACATTTGTTGGTGTTTTATCTGCATGTGCCCATGGTGGGCATGTTGGTGATGGCCGTAAATATTGGTCTAGAATGCTCGAGTCTGGTGTTGAACCATCAATGGAGCATTACGGCTGCATGGTTGATCTACTCTGTCGTGCAAACCTAATTGAAGATGCTTACGCATTTGTTGAAACCATGCCCATTAACCCAAACCCAGTAATTTGGCGAACTCTACTTGTTGGATGCAAGAGGAATAAGATTTTGGAGAAAGGTGAGGTGGTTGCTGAGTGGTTGCTTGAGTTAGAGCCGCTCAATGCAGAGAACTATATTCTTCTATCCAGTATGTACGCGTCTTGTTCACAGTGGACGAAGATGAGCCTTGTGAGGAAACAGGTCAAGGATAAAGGCATCAAGGCTGTACCTGGTTGTACGTCCATTGAAGTTGATGGTATCGTCCATGAGTTTGTGAGGGGCGATTGGTTTCACCCAGAATCTAAAGAGATAGAAGAAGTTCTACGGGATATATCTGAAAGGGTCCGGGATTCTGGGCATGAGCCATGGATTTCAGCTGTATTACACAATGTGGGTAATGAAGAGAAAGAGAATGATCTTTGTGAGCATAGTGAAAGACTAGCAATTGCTTATGGGCTGCTAAAGACTAAAGCACCGGTGGTAATTAGGATAGTTAAAAACCTCAGGGCATGTGGGGATTGTCATGAAGTGACAAAGATTATCAGTAAGTTGTACACGAGAGTGATCATTGTTAGGGACAAGGTTCGGTTCCACAAATTTGTCGATGGATCTTGTTCTTGTGGAGATTTTTGGTGAGTATAAATCTTATAAATTTTATCTTGTGCCTTGTGAATAATGGACTTGACCCTGAATGGCCTATTTCAGAGTCAAAACTCTTACAGGCATGGCTGGACCATGTAATGAAACAATTGTCTGGAGAAATATGAGGAAGACCAAAACAATGGCACAGCCATCCATCCAACCTTCAAACTAATACTGAGCTCTAACTGTAAACTTAGTATAAAGCGAGCGAAAGATCTGATGCACTTAGCTGGAGCAGCACTGCCCATTCGAATTTTAGCAGTTCCTTATCGTGTGCAAGGCTGCAAGCAATTTCTGGACTTTCCAGCGAACGAACCAAGGCCTATAATTGTTTTGAATGCCATTTCCATTTGGCCTAACATTGTGATTTATTTATGTTTGTAGCTCAACTTGTTTTTGTATACCATTGATTAGAAACTGAAGTGAACCTTGAAGTTTCTGTCAAAGAAGTGTTGTTAAATGTTAATAATGACTAGGGACGATGAAAATACAAAATGATTGCAAGCCTTCTTAGCAAGAACTTTGTTTTATTGCCATGCCACTTTAGATCACAAAAATGTAAATCTAGAGTTTATTTTATGAAAACCAAGGGCATTCGATACCAGAGGTACTTATTAACAGACAATGAAGCTCAAGAAACACGATTAACCCACTTACAAAACTGAACCAGAGTTTCTAAGACAAACAATCAATCCAAACAAATTTTGATCCTCTACAACTCCCTTCTTTCTCCTTTTCATCAAACCTTGACAAGGGCTGAAGATTAGGTTAGGGGAATTTCAAACCAGCTCAAAACAACCTTGGCTTGGACCAAATCAAATAAAGAAATTGATATTTTCACAAATAAATTTGATAGTTCACAAGTCTCTGCTCACATAAATAGTAAATGGGACCTGCATTTATGTGAGAAACATCAAATTTCCCCTTTGGAAATAACATTTCCCAATCAAACAATATCCAAAAAACTAATCCTCAACCCCACCATAATTAGCCTCTTACATACATATAGAAGCAACCTGAAAAGCAAGGAATTTATTGTTTTTTTGTTTCATCATGTTTAGTAATGGACAGTTTTATGGGAAGATGAAAGGAGCATCATAAGAATTCATTTCTACAGAAACATAATATTCATCACCAGGCTGCCTGTAATTCAAATCTCAAATTACAGGCTTAATGAATTTGAAACATGCCTAAAACAGAATTACAACTTTAGCAACATCTGAAGTTTGTAAAAATGAGAACTGTCAAACAAAAAATGGTCAAAAGAAGACCCCTCAAGTAGTATTCTTCCCAAAACTTGCAAGTAGTAGTACAACTATCTCGCTATGGTTGCTATGGCCTATGGTTATCCTCAAGGACCTCAATTAAGTTGTTCTGCACTTTACAAAATCATCTGCAAAACAAGTAGACAAATTTAACTACGCAAAGTAAAATATTGCATTTTTTAAATTTATCATGAAACCCTATCTTAGAATCTATGGTGGATCTTGCAAATGGAATGTAAAGTAATCAGAATAAAGTAAAATATTAAGGATTCCCCTTGGAAAATTTCAAAACTCTAATGCTATCTATAACAAAGGAATAACAGTTTATTGTCAAGCGAGTACAAAATTACCAACCTTCTACCATTACTTGATACCTCCGTTCCAAAATTAAAGATACATTTTGACTTTTTAGAGTCAATTCGCGAAATCGTAAAACTCAAAATTGATATAAATTCGTTCAAGATTTGTAAACAACAAATATGATAATTAATAGTACTTTATAGTTAGTTTACAATTGTTATATTTGTTTGTATTAAAACACAACAACTTCATATCAACTTTGAATTTTAAGCTTTCACAAATTAACTTTAAAAAGTCAGAATATATCTTTAATTTTGAAACAAAGGGAGTATTATTTAACCATATTAAACAAAAACAAAACGAAAAACTCGTAAAATGATATCAAGTACACAATCAATAAGCTAATAAAATAAAACCATGTCAAATAGGAGTATCTCGCACTTGGGCAACAAAGCCTCCAGGTATAAACTTTTTAAAGTGACTACTTAAGATTGAGGTTGAAAAAAAAATTACTCACTAATCAGGGCTAAATATGTGTACCTATTGATAACTACTACTTGCCGATCTACATAAGAGCTTCACTTCCTGCAAAATTGAGAAGGAAAAAAAACATATAAGCAGAAAATTATTAAAAACACAAGTTCTTTTCCATATCATTTGAATGTTTACGCAAGACAAACTCACTTGGTTTCAGCATCTGCTCGTGCCTTTCTCATTGGATTTTTCCTGACTGCAACACTGCCCTGACCTCCATCTTTCTTGGCTTGTGACTTTGAAACTTGTTTTGAGATTGTTTTGCTGCTTGAAACATCTCCTGTAGTTTGCTCCTCAGCATTTTCCTCTGACTGAGCACCTTTTCTAGTAATTCTTTCACTTGGCACTGGAACCTTTTTTGGCTTAGGACTTCCGATACAGATCTTTGAAATGGGGATGTCCGCATCACTATCAGTTTCTTCGACAGCTCCCTTTTTTGCAATTTTCTTGCCTTTCAGGTCTTTCTGCAGTTCCAAATGACCCTTTTTTGCAGATCTGGTTATCACTTCTCTTGTTGGCTCTAAATCCTTTTGCCCCTGTCCAGTGGCTTCAACCTTAAGTGAGCGCTTCCCTTTCTTTTCTGCATTCGCCTGTCTCAGGAGTAGAGATTTTGAACTTTTACTAGCAGATGACACATTTGCTTCTACTATGTCCTTGTCAGTTTTGGACTTTGCTGCAGTATCCTTCTTAACAATTTTCTTTACTGCAACACTTTTCTTCTGTTTTCCAGCGGTTTTTTCATTTGGATCTTCATCTCCTTTCTTTGAAGTTTGTGATCTAAATACCTGAGTGCGGCCACTCACATCACCCTTTTCTTTCTCATTCTTGTTAGTGTTTTTTATTCTTTTCAATGAACTTCCAGCAACCTCTGCATTTCCCTCATGTATCATAACTTTTCTTTTCCCAGCATTTTCACTATTTCCAGCATCATATATCTTCAAGCTTCCTTTTGCCCCAGATTTATTTCCCTTGGCCTTTTCTTTAACTTCTACAGGCATCTTCCCCTTATCCTTTCCATCAACTTTTCCAGCTCCAGTTGATGATTTTCGTTGCCGTAGGACCCTACCACTGCCGGTTGGGACAGATTCACTTTGTTTCTTCTTAGCCATGGACTCAAATGAAGTTTGCACACTCAGAAATTGTCCGGTCCCTAACAGAGGAACACACACATACCAAAAGTACAGTAAAATACAAGAAATTTTCAAAGCATATAAACCATTGTAATCTTCGATAAATTATTAACTAATCCCAGAAAAATCAATACTGAAAAGCATAACCCCATTAGCTTTACCTAGCACACAAAGAACAACTCTTTAGATTAACAAACCAATCTTTCTTAAAATAGTTGTTTAGGAAAATGGTATCAAGCCACTAGCTTCTACAACATATAAAGAAAACATTCCAGCAAGTTTAAAAAGTCAAATATTTCAAAACAAAGGACAAAACCCTCACTTCTCATAATAAATCAAGTTATTGAAGATATCCAGGTAAAACCCTATCAGATTCCTAAACAGCCTGAACTTAGATTATCCATTCGACACAAATGATGCACATTCACTTGACAAACAGAAACAATCCCTAATCAAGCTGCTCGTGGTAATTAACTGCAACAAATGTCTACATTCCATAAAAATAAAAATAAAAAAGAGGAAAAACATGACAATGATTACTGAAAAACATGATCCCTTTAGTGTAAACCCTTTAGTGTAAGCTTCGATTAAATAATTATTAACGGATCCCATTATTCTTACCAAGCCCAAAACAAATTAAAACTGATATTTAGCAACATTAGCAGAAAATGATATTTACCTACTAGCTTATTCAAGACTCACAGAAACCATTGCAGCAAACTTAATTGAAAGCCAAATAGATTGCCAAAACACACAAACAACAAAGCCCTCATTTGTTCTCGTTTGTCAAAAACCCTATCAGATTCCTGAACACCCTGAACCTAGAATTTGTCCATTCAACACAAAGGATGCACTTTCACTTTTGACAAATAGAAATTAGTATGCAACTAAAGAGAAAAAGAGAGACTGAAGAAAACAATCCCTGATCAAATTGCTGCAAATGCATAGACTCCATAAATTAAATTATTAAAGAAAACAAACCCTTTAGTGTAATATATTTGATTAATTATTAACATACTCCATTGACAATGATTACTGAAAAACATGATCCCAATATCCTTACAAAACAAATTAAAACTGATATTTAGCAACATTATCAGAAAGTGAAATTTAGCTACTAGCTTATTCAAAACCCAAAGAAGCCAAAAAAGTTTATATATACTCAACAAAACACCCCCCAGTTGTCAAAAAATAAATAAAAAGTCGTTCATGAAATTTCAAGGCAAAACCACCCAATCAAAACCCAAAACATCATGACTTACCGATTACATTGAGAAACAGAAATTTCAGAACCCTAATTAGACAAAGAGGGGGAAAGGGTTTTAAAGAAACGAACCCTAATCAAACTGCTTATAAGAGACTCATACTACTCCATTTGATTTCCCAGAAATGTTCAAGAAATCTACAGTCAGTCAACCAAATTAGAGAAACATATCAAACAGGAAAAAAAATCAAAAAAGGGGGCACCAATGATTTTTTGAGAAACTACCAATTTCATTATTTAATTCCTAGAACAAAATTATATACATATATACACACACAAACACACATAAATACAGAGAGAGAAAGAACGCCAAGAAATCTATAATTCAACAACCAAAATGGGGAAACATATCAAACAGAAAAATAAATCATAAGAGGGACTGCCAAAGATTTTTGCGAGAAACACCAACTTCATCAATTATTATGTAAAACAAAATCGTTTATGTATTATATAAAAACACAAATATATACGGAGGGAGAAAAAGAAAGCCAAGAAAGGGGCAAACCTACCTGTGTTAGAAAAGGGAGATTTTCAGCAGGAGAAATGTAGACTGAAGTGCTCTGTCTTGAAAAATTATGACGCTTCAGATTATATAATCTCTATATATACATTTATATATAAAGCTTTTTTTTAAACTACAAAAGAGAATGCGGAAGGCGGGATGAGTGAAGTTGATTAATTAATGCAAAGAAAACAAACTCTTTTTAAATCCGGTTTCCAAATCCGGTGATGTCGTCTGATCGAAGAAAATGATTATAAAATCTCATTATTATTCTTATAAAATTTATCACAAAAGATGAAAGAGAAATAAGCTAATATTTAATGTAGAAATAATATAAGAAATTAAATCATTAATGATTCTTAAAAATCTACACACAACCAGGGGTAAGCATGGTGCGGTTTAAAGTCGAAACCGCATCCGAAACCGCTTAGGTGCAGTTTGATAAATTCAAAATCACACATGAAACCGCTTGTGATTGGTGTGGTTTCGGTTTTAAAAGTGCGGTTCGGTTTCATTTTGTGCGGTTTCGGTTCCAAAACCAATTGAAATAAAAATTGATATAAAATAAGCTCTTTTCGAAATTGATATAAGTTCATTAATGTAGACAAATACAACAATGAAAACTATAAAATAAGCTCTCTGTTATATCTTTATGCCATTTACTTTATGCTAAACAAAACTCAAATTCCAGCAGCAACCCAAATTCCTACACTCCTTTATGCTTTATGCTAGCAGCAACCCAACTTCTAACAATGCAATACTGACTAACCCGCAACCTGAAAGGCTCCGACAAAAGCTGAATTTTCAACACCACGACTAGGCTATGATTTTCAAATAATGAAACAATGTAACCAACACAATTTTTGGAAAACAGCTTGGTAACATGTTATAAATGGAATCTCATATGCGCAAGACATTTGCAGAAAATGATTACTCTATTTAATGTCAATTCCATTAGTTACCTATACAAATGTAGATTTGTAATAACCTAACCACAGATGTGTACACAAACATAGATAACTACAACAACATACCAACTAAATTTGTTCAATAAAACTAGCCTGCCTAAATTACTACAACTCCCTTAATCATGTTGCACTTCTTGAACTTGAGTTACAGCTTTACTGTGGCATATCTCAATCACATACAATCAAATCGAAATGACCCATATATAACTAGAAGGAACAAAGGAAAAAAGAAAAGAAAAGTCATCTTAAGAAATACATTCACACTGAAATGACCCATATATAACCCAAATGATCAAAATTTTGACAACAAACAACTCGTTTAGGGCCAAATAGACCTGAATTTCAAGTAGACAAATAACAAGTTTGTAAACTTACATTGCTTACCTCCATCAACCTAGTAATTAACTGTACTTTCTCCTTGTTCTTCTCATTGAAAGCATCAAGAGCATCTTTGTATTCTTTCTCCTGTGACAAATGAAAATCCAAATCCAATTGGGTTTCATTTAAAACTCTAATAAAAATAATTAGTTAATTAAATTTGAAGTATAAGGTTGTTGATAATGATTTTACCTTCTTCTGGCAGGTCTGTCCCAAATCAAAATGACTAGATTATCAAAGACATGGAGTTCAACATTCAAGTGACTAATTCTACAAACATAGCTCTCTGCTGCTTTCTTGGTTTGTCAATAACAATAAATAAAAACATGTAATCAATATTTCCATATACAATTTAGTAAAAATGAAATCTTTTATACTAACCCATTATAAAGGAATGATATTTTCTACTTCTAATTGAGTTATTATCATGACTTACGGTGTTATCTCTGCCCCTTTGATACCCTTCAGTATTGCTCATCGACCACGCATTGCTTAAACGAATTGAATTCATCTATGAAGCATACCAAAAAAAATTATATGTAAGAATATTTGAAAAGTACAATAAAATCTAATAAAGAATTAAAAAATACAATAAACATATACCTTTTTCAATATTCTCGAATTGTTGAAGTTCTTCTGATTGTTCTCGAATGTCGATAAAAGTTTGTGAATTGCGTAACCAATCTTGAGTACAAATCAATGCTTCGGCCGTCCTAGGAAAGAGTGAACTCCTATATGCATCAATAGTCCTTCCCCCGGTGCTAAAGGCGGACTCCGAAACAACAATAGAAATAGGCATACCCAATACATGCCTAGCAATTTTTGAAAGAATTGGAAACTTCACCGAATTCATTTTCCACCAACCCAAAACATTAAAGTTTTCATCTTTCTTCTCTCTACCATCCACCAAATATATATCAATCTCTGTTTTTTCCCTAACCCCTTCAACTTGTTCTTGCATGTACTTTTCAAAGTCATCATCTAAATCCCCTTCCATGTTTACAACAGCAGAAGAAGAAGAAATGTCACCTCCCGTATTATCTTTATAATAGTCAAACATTTCTTGTAGAGTCTTCACCACTTTTTCACACATTAATGTATTTTTTGAAGATCATTTTCCATAAAGTCTAGCAAAGAAAATTCCAAATAATGCATCTTATATCTTGGATCTAAAGCAACAGAGACATATAACAAGAAATTAGAATTATCCAGATTGTCCCAATACTTGTCATATTTTTCTTTCATCCTTTTAGCCATATCTCTCATCAAAAGATCCCCACTTGAACACAATTTCACTATTGCCTCTTGCATTTTTACAAGTTCAATGAAAAAAAGATTTGAAGTGCAATATTTGGAACCGAATATTTTCATCGTGACATCATAAAAGATTTTCAAAAATTGAATGAAACACTTAACATTTTCAAAATCAATCCACTTCGGATATCCTTCAACCATTTTCTTGTTACTCTTTCTTCTCCTAGTATTATTCTCCCAAGCCTCCTCTTCCTCGTGCTTAAAGAATCTCTCATAATTAAGATCCTCAATAAGCATCCTATCAAAAGCCCCTTTATACTTTACGGCAATCTCCAACATCGTATATGTGGAGTTCCACCTAGTCTCAACATCAAGAAACATCAATTTCTCACACTTTATTTTCTCTCTTTCCACACAAGTCTTAAATTTTGCAAGCCTTGCCGGAGAGGATCTAACATACCTCACCGCATTTCGTATCCTAAAAATAGACACATGTTGATCTTTTAAGCCATCCTTCATAACCAAGTTCAAAATATGAGCACAACATCTCAAATGTATATATTTATTCTCTAATATTGCTTCCGGGCCACGAAGAAATTTTTCAAGTATGAGATAGCGTTGTCATTCGAAGATGCATTATCTACCGTGATAGTAAATACACGATCTATCCCCCACTTTGTCAACAAAGCATGTACCAATTTCCCAATTGCAACCCCTTTATGACTTTCAATTTGACAAAAGTTTAGAATTCTTTTACAAAGCTTCCAATCATCGTTAACCCAATGAGCCGTTAGACACATATAATTAACGTTTTGAACGGATGTCCAAGTATCCGTTGTGAGGGAGACTCGTTGTGAGGTGACAATTTGCTTCAATTTCATCACTTCTTCCTTATAAATTTTTAGACAATCTCTAGCAACTGTCCAACGAGATGGCATCTTAAACTTTGGTTCCGCATCACTCGTGTATTCTCTAAACCCCTCATGTTCCACAATACTAAAAGGTTGGTTATCTTTAATACACATTATTGCAATTCTTTTCCTTAACCTCTCTTGGTTAAATGTATGACTTTCAAGGTTATGAGTTGCGCTCGCACTTTTCTCTCTCTCTTCCTTTGTCAAAGCAACAAATTCTAAAGTCTTTTGTTTTTTATCTTTAGTGATTCGGAGGGGGGATTTAACACAAAATTTATACAAATGATTAACCATTGAGGCCATGCCATTCTTTCTAATGTTACATCCCACTATAACCTTGCAATATTTACATTTTGCCTTCTCTTTACCCACTTCACAACCCTCTAATACCTCAAAATGTTCCCAAGCAATCGAACGCTTTTTACTCTTACATTCATCCTTATCTTCCTTTTTATCATCGTCTATGTTGATAGGATTGGCAACATTAGATGATGCATGCTGATTTTGAAAATAAAAAGTATATAAAATGATAATTAACTACTACTTAGAAATACATAGCACTAGCATAACAAAACTCTAAAAGAGTGTTGATTTTATACCTCATTAACAGCTTGTTGATTTTGTTGTTCAATATGTTCATTTGAAGGAATTTGAGGGGTAGAAGACATAATTTGGGGCTAGTTCAACTTTTCACCTGGTAATTGGAATTTGAGGAGATCTAGATTAGAACTATGAACCAACATTGAAATCAACCAAACACATTAACAAAGTATCCTAATAATTTCAGAGGTCTAAGTATGAAAATCATAATAACATAATATATAAATCAATAGAGAAAAACATAAGAATGAAAAGCCCTAATTTTGTTACCTTGTAAATCTCAAGAAAAGACTACAATAGAATGAGAAGACAAGACAAGGTCGCGAGAAAAGGAGAAGTTGTGGACTCGCAGTGGCCTGGTGGTCGCACTCGCAGCGTCACAGTCGCAGTCGCAGTCATGGTGCTTAGCCACAGTGTCACGGTGGTCGCAGTCGCAACGTCGCGGTGGCCAGGTGGACGCTTGGACGGTGGTTGATGGCTTGAAGCGACTAAGCGTACTTAGCAGTTAGCACTTTAGCTGTTTAGCATAATAGCAGTAGCCTTTGTCCCTTTAGACTTTAGTTGCTCTGAAGTATGTTGCTCTAATGCTCTGAGCCTTTGAAGTCTGAACTTTGAAGAATTAGATATTTAGATTAGAATGGATGTATTTTCTTTTGCCCTATCAAGTTCAGCTTGTTTATTAATTTGCCCCTTTAACTTTACTAACTTATAAATTATGCCCCTATTGAGTTTACCTATTAAAAAAAATTGAACATAAGCTTCCCTTGAACTCGATCCACCCCTTCATACATACATACACACATATGGTGCGGTTTCGGTTTTATGGTTGCGATTTTGGCTAGTAACCAAACCGAAACCATAAATTCGGTTATTCAACCAACCTAAAACCGCAACATACGTCGGAACCGTTGGTGCGGTTTTAATTGGTGCAGTTTGTGCGGTTTTTGGTGCGGTTTCAGTTCCAATTTGGTTACTTGCTAAGCCCTACACAAAACAAATTAAAAACTACTACCTCCGTCTCATAATAAGTGTTTTTTAGCTTAAATCACACATACCAATACACAAGCTAAAATGGCAAAAATATCCTTAATATATTTTCTTTGAAGTTGAAGAGTTAATGAGTGTCAATTAATTGTAGTGATGGTAACATTCAATAAATACCATTGAATACATGAGGGCATATATGAGAAAATATTACAAAATTGTATTGGAGTTCTAACACATCACTTATTTTGGGAAAAAATATTAAGCCTAAAAAAGCACTTATTGTGGGACGGATGTAGTAACAAATTTCACTCTACAAAAATAAATAAAAAAGAAGGGGTGTTATGAAATGATAGATTGAACAAAATGTATATTGATAAATTTTTGTATTCAAGTGGTCATCCACAATACATATACATATGATATCTCTCAAAATCAATTGAAATATTGTTTATTATCTCGAAATGGAATCCGGGTTATCCTCATTCTTTACAAATGGAGAATATATACATATATATGGGGAATGATCCACATCAAGTATTTGCTATGGATGAAATTAGGCAACTAACATCTATACCATCTATTGCAATAATCAAGGGCGGATATTAAATTGGGAATATCGTCGTCCGCTAATTGAAGTAGCAGACGTGTTTTCAATAATGTTCAGACAAAATTGCCTCCATCCATCTGCTAGTTCAACTAGCGTACGACTACTTTCGACAAACCCCAAATCCTGATGCATCTTATTCTTCGACTAAATTCTAAATCCTCCAAATCCTGATGCATTTTCTTCTCGACTAAATCCTAAATCCACCATGATGCATTTTCTTCTTTGACTAAATCCTGGCATCCTCTGCTGTGAAACCAACTAACGGACGCGATTTCTGAATTATTCTCTGCACCAATTCTCTGCACTTATATTTAACGTGATAAAATTCTTCTTCCGGATGGATATCAATTTTGGGAGTCTTAATGTTCATATTACAAATATGAAGTTATTCGCTATTTGGGATGCTAAATATTCTTAATATTCATATTACAGCAAGATATGAACTTATTTACTATTGGGATGTTATTCGGTATTTGGGATGAAGATCTGTTGCAGTGTTATTCGGTATTTGGTTGGGATGGGATGAAAATCTGCAGCAAATAACAGTGGGGTAAAGATCTGTAGCAAATAACAGTGTTATTCGGTATTTGGTTGGGATAGGATGAAGATCTGCTGAACTTATTTGCTACAAATTTGGTTGGAATGGGATGAAGATTTGCTGAACTTATTTGGTACGAAGATCTCATGCGACTGCTACGTGGGTAGAGAAGAATTATTCTGCTACTTCAAGTAGCGGATGTGTGAGATCTCGAAATTTATGAAATGAAAGTATTCAATTTTTCTATAATTATTATTCTATTTAGTAAATGGTTAAAATGATAAAAAGTTAAAGTTAAGGGTGATATGTGAAAAATTTTCAAAGTAAGCAAGTTATCATAAAATAATCGGTGATAAAAGTACAGTAATACGTGTGGTTGCATAGTAGCACACGGTATTGATTATTAATGCTTACGTGAGAAGTCACTCAGTTATACTCAATTATTGCTACAGTAATTGCTACATCATATCTCTCATATTATTGAATTCAATTATTGTCACAGTATCATGTGCGTAATATTTTATATTATTAAATCAATAATTGAAATAACAAGTTGTTCATATTATTATTTGCATTATTGACGATGTCTAGAAAGTTCTGTCGATGAAAAGGGTTAGGTTATTTAATTGCGCGCCAATAGGGAGAAATCCTTATCGGAAAGCCCCCTCTTTCCTGGGAATGATCTGGTTGTAAAATATTGTGAGTTATAATATTAATGATGAATAAGTTCGTGTTAAAGATGAAATTAATATTTCCATTGTTTTGGGATTATTAGTGTTAGTGGAAATTGATATCTATTCCGATAATAATTGATGTCTAGAGGTTATATTGACCAATCGGGTAATTAATTGGATAAATGAGTAATTAATTGCTATTAATTCACATGCTTATAACTATTTATTCACATGTGTGTACTAGTGATTCACATGCATGTACTATTAAGGGAGGTGATGCAAGATTGATAATACTTGAATTACTAAATTAAAAATGGAGGTATAGATGAAGGTACTATACTATAATTATTTTTTTCAAATGTATAGAACTATTGAGTCACGTGATTGTACTATGATTCACATGATGTACTGCTAAGGGAGGTGGTTCAAGTTTGATAATACTTGCAAAACTAAATTAAAAATGAAGGAAAAGATGAAGATATTATACTGTAATATTTTGAGCCTCAAAACGTGCAATTATCAAAACTATGTTTTCCTATAAATAGAAGCTCATTCTTCTTTCTTTCTCACCAATTCACTAAGACTCACAAGAGCAATTATAGAGAGAGAAGCTATAGAGATAAACAAGAAGAGAAGTCTGCTACTTCACTATTCCAGTATCCAGTCTTCTTCTGAGGTAAGGGATATTATTTGTTGTATTGTAAGGGATGTTATTTTTCGTATAGTAAGGGGTATTATTTATTTCATATTCTGAAGAGAAATTATTTTTCGTATTCATATGAATATTATTTTCGTTTAATATTCGTAAGGGGTATTATTTCTTTCGTATTCATGAATAGAGTTATTTTCTTTCAATACTTACGAGTTGTTATTCCATTCTTTATTATTATGTTGGAATAACATGTCTACGTAGACTACCGCATACATGGTGAAATTCTTCTGTTATTCTATTCTTTATTATTCTGCTGGAATAACCTGTCTACGCGGACTACCACATGCATGGTGAAATTCTTATGTTATTCCATTCTTTATTATTCTGTTGGAATAACCTGTCTACGCGGACTACCGCATGCATGGTGAAATTCTTCTGTTATTCCATTCTTTATTATTCTGTTGGAATAACCTGTCTATGCGGACTACTGTATGCATGGTGAAATTCTTCTATTATTCCATTCTTTATTATTTTGTTGGAATAACCTGTCTACGCGGACTACCACATGCATGGTGAAATTCTTATGTTATATTCCATTCTTTATTATTCTGTTGGAATAACCTATCTATGCAGACTACCGCATGCATGGTGAAATTCTTCTGTTATATTCCATTCTTTATTATTCTGTTGGAATATCCTGTCTATGCGGACTACCGCATTATTGGTGAAATTCTTCTGTTATCCCATTCTTTATTATTCTGTTGGAATAACCCGTCTACGCGGACTACCGCATGCATGGTGAATGACCATTCGTATTCATTCTTTATTAAATTATAAAAATGATTTGTCTACGTGGATTACCGCATGGCGGGTGAAAATCTATTTACAGTTTCGTGTATTCTATTATATTTGTATGGGATATCATTTCTTTTGTACTCATCATGGAATGTCGTTTTCTTTTGTATTGTCCTTTTATGAGTACTATTCACAGAGTACTATTCATGGGTACTAATCACGTATACGGTACTATTTACGAATATGAGTTATTATTCATGAGTTACTATTCACGACAAAACTGTTTTCTTTTTTTGACCAAATTATTGTTGATTTATACATCTTACTCTTGAAATTAAATCCATGTTTTGATCATATTATTTTTATTATCATATATAATATTTTTATAATCCTGGTGATGAAATTTCTCTTTGACTTAAGTGTAAAGATGGGTAGATTATTGATATGATCGTGACTATGGGTTCTCTTTGGCGAGTAGTGCAAAGATAAATTGTTGACTAGTATGATCATGATGACTATTAAATTTATAATTGAATATCTTTAGCTTAAGTGCAAATGTGAATTGATCAACATAGTTATAATTATTGTTTATATAAATTCTGAAATAAATATATATTTTTTTGAGATATTAATATCATTGGCCCGTAGTGCAAAGATGAATTGTTGTTGAATATCTTTGGCCGTAGTGAAAAGATGACCTGTTGTTGAACATCTTTGGCCTGTAGTGCAAAGATGAACTGTTGATGAATATTTTTGGCCCGTAGTGCAAAGATGAATTTATTAGTATGATTATGAACATGAACTGTGATTTGGTATAACCATGATCTTTGATGTTTCAGGTAAAGATAGGTGATGAAAATTATCTTCGTCCTGGATGCGAAGAAGAATTTAGAACTACAATTATGATTATGAGTTATTCACATAATTGTGGACAGGAATTATTGATTGATGTTACAGGGATAAGACAGTGTTGGTGGACTTTTAACATGGAGAAGATAATAGACTTTATGGTCTATTTGACTCTTCTAATGGATTGCTCGTTCCGCTGCAACTATGGTTGAAAAGTTTTATCATCTACCATATGTTCTAAATCTCTGATTTATTATTGATGAAGGCTATTGATAATTTAATTATCTTTAGTCATGATATTCTTTACTAGGCTAGTTGTGCTCACTGTTTTGCTTCACAATTCCTTTCAAGTAATAAGAGTGTAGCTGGGTCGAGCGGGGGTAACAAGGGATTAGAACGGTGGTCTATAGCTGTTGAGATTCTCCCTAAATAGTAAGTAAATAATTTTATTGAGAACTTTGGATAAGTGTGTTGTATTTTATACATCATTTAATAGTTATATTTGGTGAATCAAATAGGGTGAGGGTAACCCAACTTTGGAAGGGTATTTTGCCACCATCATACAAGATGTCTAATGACATACGACTTCTTGTTATCATAAGACAGGGTTGTACACATCCACTTGCTGAGTATATCTATGAGCACTACATATATAATCTTGGAGTTTAGTTGAAATATAATTCTTAATTGGAAACAATGGAGATAATTATATGTCAAGAGAAGACTCATCATTGGGTAGAACATGATAGCAATCTTCTAATTTTTCTTTGGGGACTATTAGGTCAACCAAAGATAATTCTGTGGACATATGATATCTATTATAACTTAGACGTATGGTCTCCCATATACGAAGGTTTTCTTAAGCATTTTCCAAATATTTTAATTTCTAAAACAATTATTGACTGTACCTTTATGTAAGGTACCATTGTAAGGTGTTGTGGTCGAGGCACCATGAGAGTTACATATATTTGTATTAAAATTCACAGCTTATGTGTTGTCGTACTCTGCACGACAGTTCAACAGTTGTATAAATGAAGTTGTCAGTAGTGTATTTTCTGGCAATCCAAGATGGGTAATGTATACCTATTTTGGGGGCGTCACAAGATGGATGGGGGCAACTTTTTTTGAACATTATAAAAACACGTCTGTTACTTCAACTAGCGGATGACACTATTCCCAATTTAATTCGACGTTATTCCCAATTTAATCTCCGCCCTTGATTATTGCAATGGATGGTATAAAATCTATTTACCCAATTTTTATCCATAGCAAATACTTGTTATGGATCATTTCCCAATATATATATATATATATATATATATATATATATATATATATATATATTTGTATATATATATATAGCCCCGTTCAGAAACGGACTAAAAAGCGGACTAAACTTATTAGCTGAACCAAAAAAAGGACACGCGGGTCAAAAAAACACATGGTTCAAAAATTAAACACATGTTATATCAGTACAATACTTCACACTGCTTTTCCCTCTCTCGTTCTTCTTTCTCTTGTTCTCTATCAGCGATCATGTCCCTCTATCTCTATCAGCTGAAGCAAATCAGAAGGGTAAAAAGGCGATCGAACAAGTGGTGTTGCAAATCGGAATGTAAATATTCCTACTTACTTTTGTAATTTCTGTTTGATTTGAAAGAAATATTATCTAGGGTTTGTTTTAGGTTTCAAAAACAATTAGATTTGAAGAAATAACCAACAATTTGAGTGAGAACAGACATGAAGTTGTACTTGAGCATTTCTGATATCTGGTTTGATTTATGGTTGGAAAGTGAATGGCAGGGAAATGGGTGATTTATGACAGAGTGGTTGTCCATTTTTTGATTTTTAGTACTTTTGAATTTTGATGACTAATTTTAAAGGAATTATGTGTTTTCATGTTTGGTTTTGGTTAGCAAATATATACTTATTTGATTTGTCTTAGCAAAATGATATATGCCTTCACTGAATGTGTTGTTAGCATTATTGTTTTGGATTAAGTAATACTTTTATTTGATAATGCCAATATCTATCTGATGGTTAAATGGTTCACATGGGTTTAGTAGTGATAGGAAAATTTAGTTGTTTGGCTTATTAATGTCATTCTTCTTCTTCTTCTTCTTCTGCATAATCTGTCATTTACTGTTGTATAAGCCACCTGATGATAAAGGGAAAAAAATGAAAGAACTAGATGATATGTTATTTGACTTTTGGTATATAAATTATCCAGTCTAATTATGTGGTAGTTTTTTTATACTTGATTCTCGGTTATAGAGGTCTTTTGTACGCATTGTGCCTTCTTATGGTTAATTAAGTAGTCGACAATAGATGGAGAAATCAATTACGTGGTTGGTGTCCAAAATTGCCAATATGTTCATCTTCATTTTGAAAAAAACAAAATAAAAAAATTCCAATCAGTTCATCATAACCAAGGACTATATATAAATATTATTCAACTCATTATTATTGGGTTTAAGGTTTATTTTGTTTTTCTTTAATGTTTGTTAGATGATCTATACTGGGTTCGACTAAGATTTGTGACTGTGTGAGGACTTTGCATGTCTTTGCTTTGGGTTCTCTGCTAGTTGATCTGTCTTGTTCACCAAAATTAGGGATTTATTCTCTTAATTTGGGTTTCAATTACTTACTTTCTGGAAATTGAGTTCTTCCAGTTTTATCTCCATATGACTATATATGTACACCCCTCATAATGTGCAAAATTTTCAAAATATATGTACAAAATGTTGACAGCGATAATAAAATGTTGACATCAATTCTCAATGTTCTTCTAATTTTTGTTATCTGGACTTAAAATTTTTTTTGTTGTATTTAACTGTGTTAGTTCCTAGTAGGCACAAGTTATCTAGAAGGGGGGTTGAATAGATATTTGAAATTCTTTTCTTTTTAAACTTTGTTCTTAGATAATGATTAAAACTTAGCAGAATTAGTATTTGTTTTAATCTTCTTTACCAAGCAATGAAGTTATGAGCGAGTGAGGCAGTTATAGCAGATATAGCATGAATGTAAATGACACAGTTATTTTTAAGTGGTTTAGAGCACTCAAAGCTCCTAGTCCACTCTTCTACTCAACGAGTAGGATATCCACTAAGGATGTCTTTTACAATCTTCTGAATCACACAGATTCCTTCTAGACCAGCAGTTTAGGAACTTCTCTAGTTCACTCTTGAACTCTTCAAGTCCAACAGACTTGGCTTTCTTGCAGTTCACTACGAACTCTTCAAGTCCAGTAGACTTGGTACTCTTCTTCAATTGGTTGATAGTTGTTGAGTTCTTGATGGTTGCTACTCAGTTGCTGTGTAAGCACCGGTTCGTTAAGAACTGAGTAGCTGAGCAAGCTTTGCAATATCTCAGATCGTAGAGTTGAGCTTGAGAGATGTTCACGTTGTTTGATTAATGATTGCTTGGTTCTCTCTCATCTGTCTGATCTGTATATATGTGATGTTGAAAACAATCCGTTGGATTAATCCGTTGTGGCATTAAAAGCATCTGAACTTTCTGTACTGTGATGAAGACATTTCTGCACATCTTCTGAATTTTGCATTCTGGCCCACTGACACTGTTGGCTGCTTTCTCACCTACCACCTGAAAAGGTGTTTTGTCCCTCTTACCCATGGTACTATCCTTAGCTTTTTTAATACGCTTCTTTATTGCATACTAAGGATATTTCATATATTCTGGGACTGATGAGTATTGTAGTATCTGGGATCCATTCCTCACTTACTGAAAATACAGATCATGAGGCTCGACGTTTTCTGACATGAGACAGATGATGCTCTACGATTTGGATTGTGGTGTTCTACGATTTAGATCGTAGTGTCTTGACATCTTTGTATACTACAAAGCTATTAGTTCGAAAGCACTACAATTTCCCTTAAACCTTTGCACACTACGATCTTCTCTTGCTCGTGTTGTTGACTCTACGTTCCCGAGAGTACACTACGATCGTTGACTTGTAAATTTCATGTTTCCTTCAGCATACTACGATCGTGGAGTTGACTCGGCAAACGTTGGGACCACTCTATGATTTCCGAAGAGTCCCCTTCAAGGCAGACACACTACGATCTTCAGGCTCTACGCTTTCTGCCTTGACTCCTGCAATGTTGATCAAATGGATGTACTACGATTTCTTCAAGACTAATCAATTAAATCTTAAGATTAACCTAACAGTTTTGATCTTTCTATCTATACATTCTTTATCAGAATGGTACACGTTGAAAGCTTAGATCAACCTAACATTTTTGATCTATCACTAAGTCCTTGTACATATATTCATTTAAGGACCTTATAAATAATCATGAACATATACATTAAAACATCAAATCATAATATGCATTCTCCCAACAATCTCCCTCTATTTGATGTTGACATAACCAAGGAGATTTGTTGTCATGATTATTAGTGACTAGATGCATTTGTAGGAAATTTAAACATGACTTAGTATTTCAGTGAGCAACTAAAATTTCTAGAGAATAAGCATGAATTTATTGATGATTAGAAGATATTACAATTCAGCATTACATCAATAGGAAATTTATGTTTCAACTTATCTCTGTTTCCTTGACCTCTTTAGTGGAGATGGGTTGGTGTACTCCTCAGCCCTTCTTTTTCTTTGAGCTTCCTCGTTTCTAGCTAACTCTTCCAACTCTCTTAGACTTAGTATTGGATTCTCCTCATGCCTGTGCATGAATGCAGGATCTCTAGTTGGCATTCTTATGCGTACAGTAGACACATCTTGTGAGCTGGGAGTTAACTCCTGACGGCTTAATGGTATAGCCATTACAATTCCCAGTTGATCAGATCGTTGAGTCTGATTGTGGAATTGCCTTGCAGGAGGGCTTCGAGATGCTTGAGCATGAAATTGTCTTCTTCCCCTTTCTTGAGTTCCATGACCTCCTCTGCCTCTGCCTTGGCCTCCCTGACCTTCTTGATCTTCTTTCCCTTTATTTCCCCCTTTATGTCAGCATCAAGGGTTCGAATATCTGCAGACAGTCGATTAACTCCTTGGACAAGCTCGTTCAGTTGGCTTTGAATTTGAGTGATGTCCTCTCTATTTTCCTTGATCTATTTTTCAGATCTTGCTTCTTTATTTTGGAGAACTGAAAGAATCATATCATTATGTTTGTCCTGATTTGCATAAGATTGCTGGAAGTCGCAGACAGAAGCTTTCAAGTTGAGGATGTTGTCCAACATAATCTTATGTTGAAGGTCTTGGTGTTTCTGTATTTCGAGTACAGCCTCTCTTTGTTGGGCAGCTCTCTTGAAGTGGATCTCATCTCTGTCTGACATACTCTTCAGAATCTCATTGATAATTTCTCTTAGCCTCTTTGTAAGCTCAGTATTCATAGTGTCAGGGAAATTATTTACAGCTGTGATCGTTTGATTCAGCCGAATATTGATGATATCAGAGTGAGTTTCCAAACTTGCTTCTATAGTCATGACCATTTTCTCAGAGGTGTCTTTCAAGTCATCCTTGGTAGGCAAGTTTGGGAGAGTATCATTTGCTTGAGGATTGTTCATTGGAGGAGTTCTCGGTTGAGATTGATCTTGCAAATTATAAAGCGCGAGATCAAGACTGAAGTAGTCATGTGGTGAGGAGGATGGTATATCAGCTGGAGGGGATTGGGTTTGGATGTCTGGGATAGGTGACTCTATGATTTCAATGTTGGATTCTATGATGTGACTGGAGTCTGGAATCGTAGAGTTGGTGATTTGTGGGAGTAGGGTAAGGTTGACTTCTTTTGGTTCTTCAGTTATAGAATTTTGAGATTCTGTAACTAGAAACTGATTGAGTGGGTGAAGAATCACTTCCATCCATCGAGGAAATTCATAAAATTGACTGAATGAAGATGATGGCAAGTGATTAACTTTGAAGAGATCAGGAATAGTCAATACCTCAAGTTTATCCTTAGATGAGGAATGGTTGGTAAGCAGCTTCTTGGCAAAAATGACTTTCCCTAGAAATCCATTAGCCAAAACTGAGATTGCTGGATATTCCTTGAAGTTCCAGAACATGTGATCCCATGAGTTCAGGATTTGAGCTTGATGATATGCCATCATGGGTAGGTAGGAAAACAGATACAGATAGCTCCTAAATCCATCTTTCCCTACACCAGTGATTTCAAGCTCATCATCATCATTATTTTCCTCTTTTTTGGTCTCTTCTGAAGATTCCATTATCTCAATGGTCTCTGGAAAGTTTGTCATTGATTCAACTTTATCTTGAGCAGGAACATCTTCTTGAGAGATCAGAAACTCCCCCTCAGCTAGAACATCTTCTTGAGCTGTAGACTTCTCCCCCTCTGCCGGTGTGTACTCAATCATGAGAATTTCAGGGATCTCCCCCTCACCTAGAGCACTGTCCTCTTTATTTGCTTGGGGCTATTCCTCTTTTGCAGCCACACTCTTGGCTTCCTTTTTCAGCACCTTTTCATTCTCAAGAATATACTTCTTGACCATCTTTCTTTTTGCTTTGCTAGGTGTAGCCACAAATTCTTGACTCTCTTGAGTCTTAGCTTTGTCATGTTGAACAGCCACTATTCTTGAAGCAACTTCTTCCATTTCTGCCACACTTGGCCTGGTTTCTGAGAACAGCAGAGACTCTACGATTGAAGAAACTGTTTGTCTTTTGGACTTATTACCAATTTTGTTCTTCTTTAGCATCTGTGATAGGGTGGCTTGATCCTCTTCAGCTTTTTCTTGCTGTTGCTTCTTTCTTAGCCTCCTTAGAGTCTCTATATCAGAGGACTCTACAGGAATGTCAGTTGTAGACCCTTGAGGCTCTTCAATTTGTCTTGCCCTTAGCTTTCTCTTGCCCTTGCTTTTTCTGGAAATAGCAGAGGGTTCTCCCTTATTTGCTTCTCCTTCTTCTTTAATTTCCCTTACAACATACATGTTTCCTGGAATGCATGCGTTCTTCAGATCCCCAGTTCTTCCACTAGACTCAGTCATCATTCTTACATACTCAGCAGGGTTCCTTTCTCAGTTCTTAAACAACAGCTGGGTCATTCTTCGATTAGGGTTGATGGCTTCTCCTTCATTATCCCCAATTTTTCCACCCAGTGCAGATTGTAGAATGATGCTTATGAATCTCCCATACAACATCTTCGGAGTGCTCGTTGATTTCTTCGAGTTGACGATCCACTTGCCGATCCACTCGAGAAATACAGCCCCATAGTTGAGTTGTGTACCATGAATCATGGCCGTCATGAGCTTAAGCTGAGTCTCATTTACCGAGTCATGACCTGAGCTCTTGCAGTATATGCATTTCCCAATAATGTCAGCCAAAAATTCGTACCTTTGAGGGAACTCCTTCTTTTTTGTAGCCTTTCACAGAGGGATTCTTCTTGTGGTGCATTTTCTTCAATCCCTCTTGGAAGCTTATGCTGTCTAGAAATGGGTGCCCTACATTCTTGAAACCTAGGGCCAGATTGAAATCTTCTTCCCTTAGTCTCATTTCTACTCCTTTTACTCGTGTAGTTATGGTGTTGTGTTCGTACACACCATTCTTGTAGAACTCCTTCACCAGCTTGGGATAGATGAGGGTGTCGGTGCTCAGTGCCTCTTCGAGACATGCCTTCTTCAGTAGCGCTAAGGTCTTGTGAAATTTTGGTGAAGCAGTTTTGAACTCGTCAAAACAGAGTCTGTAGCCTGAAATTACATTTGAAGCAGCCATTGATTCTGTAGTTGAGAAGTGAGATACGACTGAGCTTTCTACTGATTTAGGGTTTTTCTTTGAGAGAGAGAGAGAATGGGAGAGATAATCTTTTGAACTTCAGATTTCAAAAACTCGGTTTCAATTTGTACTTGTAACTTCCCTCTCTCTTTTTGACTTAGTGGGACAGGTGTCGCCTTTTGCTTGGCTCTACGATTTTAACTGTGCAAGAATATACTGATTTGCCCTTGGCCTTTTAAGAGCTGAGGTGTCCTTAGGAAGACTATGATAATTGAGGTAGTCTTATGTTCGTTGAGTCTGTCCTACGATCGTCGAGTCTGTCTGGCAGTCGTTGAGTCTGATCAGCATTCGTTGAGTTTGTCCTACGATCGACGAGTCTGTCTGGCAGTCATTGAGTCTGATCAGCATTCGTTGAGTCTGTCCTACGATCGTCGAGTCTGTCTGGCAGTCGTTGAGTCTGATCAGCATTCATTGAGTCTGTCCTACGATCGTCGAGTCTATCCAAATCCTTGTGATGAGTTTTTGATAAAGCATTCTTTTAAGGCAGCTCGGGAAGGGCCAACCTCTTGGAGAGATTCAAGGGTTAGGTTTATTCCTAAGATACCTCTTAGAAAGATTGCCTTGTTATTAAGCTTGTCATCACAGGATGAGCTTTTGTCATCGTTGAGTCTGCACTAAGATGGTTTTGTCCTTGCTACGATCGTTGAGGTAGTTGTATGTTCAGCTCTACGATCGTGAACTTTCCTTAATCATGTCTATAATTCTGAGTTTAGCCTTTGTATCTGTCATGGTTAGCACATTCTAGAGCATATATTTCATGGTTGTAGATTTAGCATTCCTAGCTTACTTATTACCTTATTAAATCTGGATTCATCTAGTGGTTTTGTAAAAACATCAGCAAGTTGATTTTCAGTAGGGATATATTGTAAAGATATAGTTCCATTTTGTACATGATCCCTAATGAAGTGATACCTTATTTCTATATGCTTGATCCTAGAATGCATGACAGGATTATGAGTTATTGCTATGGTACTTGTGTTATCACAGTGTATGGGAATAGATTTGAAATCGAACCCATAGTCAGCTAGCTGATTTCTCATCCATAGGATCTGAGCACAGCAGCTGCCAGCAGAAATATATTCAGCTTCTGCAGTTGAAGTAGACACTGAGTTTTGCTTTTTGCTAAACCAGGACACAAGTCTGTTTCCAAGAAGTTGACAGCTGCCACTCGTACTTTTTCTATATATTTTGCATCCTGCAAAATCAGCATCTGTGTATCCTATTAGTTCAAATGAGGATTCCTTGGGATACCACAGCTGTGAGACCCCGAATTATATGAAATAAAAGTATTCAAATTTTTTTCTATTTTGGTAAATAACACGGTATTGATTATTGATGCTTATGTGATAAGTCACTCAGTTTTGTTTTATTGGTATTATTAATGTAATAAAACAGAAAAGCTTTTTATATAAAACAGAATACTTTTATAAAGTTATTCTATAAATAGAATATATTATATTCTATTGTGCATATTGTTTTGCATAGTAAAATCTTTTTATATAAAACAGAATACATTTATAAAATTATCTGTTTTATTAGACAATAATTAGAATATATTATATTTTATTATGCATAGTATTTGTATAGTGCTTGCATAGTATTTGCATAGTAAAATATTTTATAAAGTTATTCATTTTATTAGATTATAAATTGAATATATTATATTTTATTTAAAAGATATTGCTTTAAATATGGACCGTCAGATTAAAGTAAATCAATCTGGACCGTTCATGAGTTAGTTACTATGCAGTCCATTTTTCTATAAATAGAAGCTCATTCATTCATTATTTCTTACGAATTAATTGAAACTCTAGAGAGAGAAACTGTAAGACCCCAGTTTTTATAAATAAAGATGAATTTTCTATAATTATTATTTTTGAATATTATGGAATAAATTGGATATAATGTTATAGTTGTGGGTAATATTTATAAATTTTGCAAAGTACGCAAGTTGTTATAAAATATTCGTTTGGTCGGAGAATATTCTTTTTGTCGGGGAATATTCGTATGACGGCACAATCATTGGTGGACCCCACAATTGAAGTATTGTCGTAGTTAGAAAACGACAAAATTATCTTTCTATAAAATAACGGCGGAGGTGTTACCGTTAAAACTGTTGAACTACTCGGTAGTAAAAGTACAGTAATACGCGTTGTTGCATAGTAGCACACGGTATTGATTATTGATGCTTACGTGAGAAGTCACTCAGCTATACTCAATTATTGCTACAGTAATTGCTGCATCATATCTCTTATATTATTGATTCAATTATTGTCACAGTATCATCTGTATAATATGTTATATTATTTAAACAATAATTGAGACGACAAGTTATAAATGATTAATAATTGTTGAAAGATTAAATATGTGCTGATTAAAAATAAAATGATTTCTGGTAATTTTCATTCAATCCTTGATGTATATAAAGAGTCTATTATTAGACGTTTGTGGTAAGTTGAATTATTTATGGGGGGCCATATGTCATCATCTAAGAGTCTTTTTCATAAATAGTAATTACCTTCGTAAATAGTAATTACCTTCGTAAATAGTAATTACCTTCGTAAATAGTAATTACCTTCGTCAATAGTAATTACCTTCGTAAATAGTAAATACTTTCGTAAATAGTAATAAATCTTCTATAAATAGAGGCCTAGGGCTTCATTATTTTTCACGAATTCGCTCAAGCTATAGAGAGAGAAAGTATAGAGAGAATAAGAGAGAAAGAAGAAGAGTATTCGGTTACTACACTACTGCAGTATTCAATCTCCTAAATAAGGTAAGGGGTGTTATTCTTTCTTCTTGAAGAGAACTTATGTTATTCCATTCTTTGTTATTCTGTTGGAATAACCTGTAAAAGTGGCATACCCTATACATGACCTGTATACGCGGTACACCCTATACTTGGTGAAATCCTTATGTTATTCCATTCATTATTATTTTGTTGGAATAACCGGTATACGCGGAATACCCTATACTTGGTGACATCCATTTACTATCCTGTCTTTATATTTCTATCGGAATATCCTGTCTGTGTGTTTTACACCGGACCTGGTTCCATTCTTTATTATTCTGTTGGAATATCCTGTCTGTGTGTTTTACACCGGACCTGGTTCCATTATTTATTATTCTGTTGGAATATCCTGTCTGTGTGTTTTACACCGGACCTGGTTTCATTCTTTATTATTCTGTTGGAACATCCTGTCGGTGTGAATTTCACCTGACCTGGTTCCGTTATTATTATTCTGCTGGAATAACCTGTCTGTGCGGTCTATCGCATGCATGGTGATTTCTTTTGTTATTCCATTCTTTATGATACTCAGTTGGATAAAACTTTGACTTCTATGCTCCATGAAATTAGTGGAATATCCTTGATATTTGCGCTTCATCCAGTATCCTTCCATAGAAATATTCTTCTGATCATTCTTGAATTTTACACCACAAAACAGTATCGTGTTGACAAATTTGAACGTTAATAATTCCTGGATAAAATAATTCTTGAACTTGTTTTATTGAATTCTTATATCATTGTCATCATCCTCATGTTTATATTTTGTTGAAAGTCATCTGTGGCCTGTAGTGCATAGATGGACTTGGTATGATTATGACCAGGGATTATTCGGTGTAATCATGACCGTAATGTTACAAATGATGTAAAAATTAAAAATCCTCATTGGCCCGTAGTGCATTGATGGACAGTTGTTGGCATGATCATGACCATTGATGAATACACAAATATTCTTGGCCGTAGTGCATGAATAATTGTGGTCGTGATACTAAAGAATATCCTTGGCCGTTGTGCGGGGGTGATTCGATGATGTGGAATATTTATTAAGCTGAGTCTCAGCTATAACGATGATGAAAAACCTTTTAAATCATAAAAGTTAGTAGATTTTATTTTCTACTTGACTCTTTTAATGGATTGCTGGTTCCACTGTAGTTAAACTTGATGTTTATTGTATTTTATCAGTTTAACACTGTTGAAGGCTAATGATAATTTATTCTGCATTATCTTAGTCATAATATTTCTTACTGGGCTAGTTGAGCTCACCCTTTCTTTCACTGTTCTCTTCAGGAAATGAGAATATAGCTGGGACGAGTCGGGAAACGGAGTGATGGACCAGAGAATAGTATTAGTAGTCCTCACTATTCTGTTAAATAGTGTGACAATAATTGTATTGAGGACACCTTTTGAGTTTGTATGATCTCTAGTAGACAATAATTGTATTCAAACTCACAGTTATGTTTTGTCGTATTGTACACGACAGTTGTATTAGTAAGTTGTATTTGAATTCTGTACCATGTATCTGGCGACTCAAGATGGGTGATGTATACCTAATTTTGGGGGCGTCACAGTTGGTATCAGAGCTTAGGGATATGATCCCTGGCTAAGATGTGAGAATAGTACTAGGAGGGGAGAGACGGGGAATTCCTTCGCTAGTATGACCTACCTAAGTTTATGTGCTATTTTATTGGTCGGTCAGAATATAGAGATAATATGTTATATGTCAATTAACCTTTTGTTTTGTGGCAGTATCTGAAAATGACATCTGAGAATATTGAGAATGACAATGGAGCACAGACGATCGTTGATTCACCACATATCAATAATCAGGATAATGTGCATCAGGAAGGCGAAAATCCTCATGCAAACAACAACACTGACCAAATGACGAATGATCAAATGTTCAGAGGTTTTATGCAATTCATGCAGCAGCAGGCGAGAGCAACTCCTGTCCAAAACATAGATGGAAACGCGGGAAACTCTCGGGCGGTCACCGCTAAACAGTTCAAGGAGCTGGGACCACCGGAGTTTAAGGGAGAGCCAAAACCACTTATGGCGGAAACATGGATAAAGCAGATGACCAAGACATTTGATGTCTTGGGATGCTCCGAGGAGCAAAAGGTTCCCTTTGCCGCCTTTATGTTGCGCGGAGAGGCAGATTACTGGTGGGAATCGGTAAAACGTACTCAACCTGCTGTACTGAAGATATCTTGGGAGAAGTTCCAGGAGCTGTTCAATGATAAATACTTTCCCGAAAGTATTCGCCACATGAAGGAGGTGGAGTTTATTAAGTTGGAACAAAATAATATGACCGTGTCGCAATACGAGGCAAAATTTGCAGAGTTATCACGGTTTGCTTCCCACTTGGTGGATAATGAAAAGAGAATGGCGCGAATGTTTTTAAGAGGTTTGAAGCCGGAGATACGTCAACATCTTATTTCTCATAAACTGTGTTTGTATTCAGATGTTGTTAATAGGGCTCAGTTAGTGGAGCGTGATAACGAGTCAACTCAACTAAAAGAGAGCAGCCGGCAAAATTATAATACCAGCGAGAGTGGTCATCGAAGCGGTGACAACAAGCGTGGAGGGAATCAGCAGGCCAGAAGTGGTTACCACTTCGGTGGTAATCAGGGCCAAAATAATAAGAATGGACATTTCAAAAAGAGGAGATTCAACAATGATGGAAAGACGTCAGCACCAACTCCCGTTGTTAAGGAAGGAGAAAGACCACCTATCATATGCTTCAAATGCGGAGGGGAGGGACACATCAGTCCAAATTGCGCGATGCCGTCCAAAGCATGTTATAATTGTGGAAGAGAAGGTCACTTGGCCCGATTTTGTCGTTTACCAAAGACCAATTCAGCTAGGGTGGAGGCACCAAAGGCCGTCCCAGAAAGGTCAAAGCCGGTAGTGCAAGGGAGAGCGTTTGTTGTGACCTCCCAGAAAGCAAGGAACCCGAATGAGGTCATCACGGGTAAGCTTATCATAAACTCTAACGAAGTCTATACTTTATTTGATACCGGTTCTACCCATTCTTTTATTTCTCCTACTTGCGCTCATCGATTAAATTTGACTCCGGAGAAATTGGACTTTGACTTATCTGTAGAAACTCCGTTGGGAGAAACCTTCATTACATCCACTGTTTATAAGTCTTGTTTGGTTCAAATCGGTACCCTCACATTACCTGTAGATCTTATTTCATTGAAAATACTTGCATTTGACGTGATTCTAGGGATTGATTGGTTAACTACTTATCATGCAAAAATTGATTGTTTCCATAAGGTTGTTAGCTTTCATATTCCTAATCAACCTATTATGCGAATTCAAGCGACCAAACCATTAAAATCAATCACGATCATCTCAAGCCATAAAGCTATTCGTTTATTGAAAAACGGATGTCAAGCTTTCTTAGCTCATGTCACAGATTTAAACAAAAATACATCAGTTTTGAACGATATTTCTATTGTTAATGAATTTCCTGACGTATTCCCCGAAGAACTTCCTGGCCTACCCCCAGAGCGTGAGATTGAATTTTGTATCGACCTTGAACCCGGTACAAAACCCATTTCTAAAGCCCCATATCAAATGGCTCCTATTGAACTTTAGGAGTTAAAAACCCAACTGCAGGAATTGTTAGACATTGGCTTTATTCGTCCTAGTACTTCTCCTTGGGGTGCTCCTGTTCTATTCGTGAAGAAGAAATATGGGAGTATGCGACTTTGTATTGATTATCGGGAGTTGAATCATGTCACCATCAAAAATAGGTATCCATTGCCACGTATTGATGATCTATTTGACCAGTTGCAAGGAGCCAAATTCTTTTCAAAGATCGATCTTCGTTCCGGGTATCACCAATTGAAGATTAGAACCGATGACATTCCAAAGACGGCTTTCAGAACTCGGTACGGGCATTATGAATTCTTAGTCATGTCCTTTGGATTAACTAATGCTCCTGTTGCCTTCATGGATATGATGAACCGAGTATTCAAGAAATATTTAGATCATTTTGTGGTCGTCTTTATTGATGACATCCTTATTTATTCCAAAAGCCGTGAAGATCATGAGAAACACTTGAGGCTGACACTCCAAAAGCTTCGTGAATATAAGCTTTATGCCAAGTTGAAGAAATGCGAGTTTTGGCTTGAGGAAGTAGCATTCCTTGGGCACGTGGTATCAAGTCATGGAATATCTGTTGACCCAGCAAAGATTGAAGCTATTCAAAGCTGGGAGCAACCTAAATCAGTGACCGAAGTACGTAGCTTTTTCGGTTTAGCTGGTTATTATCGAAGATTCGTGGAAGGATTTTCTCGAATCGCTACTCCATTGACTCAGCTGACTCGGAAAGATACAAAGTTTGGTTGGAGCGAAGAATGTGAGAAGAGTTTTCAAGAACTCAAGAGGAGACTCATTTCAGCACCTGTTCTGACAATACCGTCTGGCTCGGAGGGATTTGTCATCTACAGTGATGCTTCGGGCAAAGGGCTGGGATGTGTTCTCATGCAACATGGAAAAGTCATAGCCTATGCCTCGCGACAACTCAAAGAATATGAGAAGAATTATCCTACTCATGATCTAGAGTTGGCAGCTGTTGTCTTTGCACTTAAAATTTGGAGGCATTACTTGTATGGGGAGAAAGTGGAGATCTTTACGGATCATAAAAGCCTCAAATATTTCTTCACTCAAAAGGAACTCAACATGCGACAACGATGTTGGCTTGAACTGTTGAAAGATTATGATCATACCATCTAATACCATCCTGGAAAAGCAAACGTGGTAGCTGACGCATTGAGTAGAAGATCACATGCAAGTACGAGTGTGATATTGTCAACGCAAGGGCCCATTTTGTGTGACTTGCAAAGGATGGGGATAGAGTTAAAGACTCCAGGGACGCATGTGACAATGGCGAATATACGAGTAGAACCGACTTTAATCGATAAAGTTAAAGTCGCTCAAGCTACAGACCTGGAGCTGATGCGTATGAGGAAGAAAGTGCAAGAAGGTGCTATGCCGGAAGCAAGAATCGATGAAGAAGGAATACTTCGAGTCAACTCCAGACTTTGTGTTCCTAATGACCCTGATTTAAAGTATAAAATCATGATGGAGGCGCACAATACACCGTTTGCAATCCATCTTGGGAGTACCAAAATGTATCATGATATTCGTCATACATTTTGGTGGAGTAATATGAAGAGAGAGATAGCGTTGTTTATCTCAAGGTGTCTAACTTGTCAACGAGTTAAAGCGGAGCATCAAGTACCAAAAGGTCCATTGCAACCACTTGAAATTCTAGAATGGAAGTGGGAGCACATTACCATGGATTTCGTTACCGGTCTTCCTAAGGTTTCTCAAGGCATAGATGCGATTTGGGTTATTGTTGATAGATTGACCAAGTCTGCTCATTTCTTACCGATACGAGAAACTTATACACTTGAACGTCTTGCTCGTATGTACATAAACGAGATTGTAAGACTGCATGGTATGCCGGTATCCATAGTTTCTGATCGAGACCCAAGATTTACTTCACGATTTTGGGTTAGTTTGCAAAAAGCTATGGGAACAGACTTACGATTTAGCTCGGCATATCATCCTCAGACGGACGGACAGTCGGAAAGGACTATTCAAACTCTCGAAGATCTATTAAGACTCTGTGTCCTTGATTTCAAGGGAAGTTGGGACAAGTTCTTACCATTGGTGGAGTTTTCCTACAACAACAGTTAACAAGCAAGTATTGGCATGGCTCCATTCGAAGCGTTGTATGGAAGAAAGTGTCGTTCTCCAGTATGCTGGGATGAGGTGGGTGAAGTAACGTTATTGGGACCGGAGTTGGTACGTATGACTACGGAAAAGATTCAAACGATCCGACAACGTATAAAAACCTCACAAAGTCGACAAAAGAGTTATGTTGATCTTCATCGAAAGGACGTGGAATTCAATATAGGAGATCATGTGTTGTTACGTGTTACTCCATGGAAAGGAGTTACAAGATTTGGAAAGAGAGGAAAACTCAATCCTCGATTCATCGGTCCATTTTTAATCCTCGATCGAATAGGAACTGTGGCCTATAGACTCGCTTTACAGCCAAGTATGTCTCGTGTTCATAATGTTTTTCACATATCCATGTTACGAAAATATGTGAAAGACCCGAACCACATTATTGAGTTAGAACCGGACGAAATAGCGGAAGATCTGACGTATGAAGAGATTCCTGTTCAAATCTTGGATAAGAAGGAACATATTCTACGCTCCAAGGTTATACCTCAAGTCAAAGTTTTGTGGAGAAACCACGATGTTGAGGAAATGACTTGGGAGTTAGAATCTGAAATGAAATCAAGGTATCCTTACCTCTTTGACATACCAGGTACGTACCCTAATTTCGAGGGCAAAATTTCATAAGAAGGGGAGGTTGTAAGACCCCAGTTTTTATAAATAAAGATGAATTTTCTATAATTATTATTTTTGAATATTATGGAATAAATTGGATATAATGTTATAGTTGTGGGTAATATTTATAAATTTTGCAAAGTACGCAAGTTGTTATAAAATATTCGTTTGGTCGGGGAATATTCTTTTTGTCGGGGAATATTCGTACGACGGCACAATCATTGGTGGACCCCACAACGGAAGTATTGTCGTAGTTAGAAAACGACAAAATTATCTTTCTATAAAATAACGGCGGAGGTGTTACCGTTAAAACTGTTGAACTACTCGGTAGTAAAAGTACAGTAATACGCGTTGTTGCATAGTAGCACACGGTATTGATTATTGATGCTTACGTGAGAAGTCACTCAGCTATACTCAATTATTGCTACAGTAATTGCTGCATCATATCTCTTATATTATTGATTCAATTATTGTCACAGTATCATCTGTATAATATGTTATATTATTTAAACAATAATTGAGACGACAAGTTATAAATGATTAATAATTGTTGAAAGATTAAATATGTGCTGATTAAAAATAAAATAATTTCTGGTAATTTTTATTCAATCCTTGATGTATATAAAGAGTCTATTATTAGACGTTTGTGGTAAGTTGAATTATTTATGGGGGGCCATATGTCATCATCTAAGAGTCTTTTTCATAAATAGTAATTACCTTCGTAAATAGTAATTACCTTCGTAAATAGTAATTACCTTCGTAAATAGTAATTACCTTCGTAAATAGTAATTACCTTCGTCAATAGTAATTACCTTCGTAAATAGTAAATACTTTCGTAAATAGTAATAAATCTTCTATAAATAGAGGCTTAGGGCTTCATTATTTTTCACGAATTCGCTCAAGCTATAGAGAGAGAAAGTATAGAGAGAATAAGAGAGAAAGAAGAAGAGTATTCAGTTACTACACTACTGCAGTATTCAATCTCCTAAATAAGGTAAGGGGTGTTATTCTTTCTTCTTGAAGAGAACTTATGTTATTCCATTCTTTATTATTCTGTTGGAATAACCTGTAAAAGTGGCATACCCTATACATGACCTGTATACGCGGTACACCCTATACTTGGTGAAATCCTTATGTTATTCCATTCATTATTATTCTGTTGGAATAACCGGTATACGCGGAATACCCTATACTTGGTGACATCCATTTACTATCCTGTCTTTATATTTCTGTCGGAATATCCTGTCTGTGTGTTTTACACCGGACCTGGTTCCATTCTTTATTATTCTGTTGGAATATCCTGTCTGTGTGTTTTACACCGGACCTGGTTCCATTATTTATTATTCTGTTGGAATATCCTGTCTGTGTGTTTTACACCGGACCTGGTTTCATTCTTTATTATTCTGTTGGAACATCCTGTCGGTGTGAATTTCACCTGACCTGGTTCCGTTATTATTATTCTGCTGGAATAACCTGTCTGTGCGGTCTATCGCATGCATGGTGATTTCTTTTGTTATTCCATTCTTTATGATACTCAGTTGGATAAAACTTTGACTTCTATGCTCCATGAAATTAGTGGAATATCCTTGATATTTGCGCTTCATCCAGTATCCTTCCATAGAAATATTCTTCTGATCATTCTTGAATTTTACACCACAAAACAGTATCGTGTTGACAAATTTGAACGTTAATAATTCCTGGATAAAATAATTCTTGAACTTGTTTTATTGAATTCTTATATCATTGTCATCATCCTCATGTTTATATTTTGTTGAAAGTCATCTGTGGCCTGTAGTGCATAGATGGACTTGGTATGATTATGATCAGGGATTATTCGGTGTAATCATGACCGTAATGTTACAAATGATGTAAAAATTAAAAATCCTCATTGGCCCGTAGTGCATTGATGGACAGTTGTTGGCATGATCATGACCATTGATGAATACACAAATATTCTTGGCCGTAGTGCATGAATAATTGTGGTCGTGATACTAAAGAATATCCTTGGCCGTAGTGCGGGGGTGATTCGATGATGTGGAATATTTATTAAGCTGAGTCTCAGCTATAACGATGATGAAAAACCTTTTAAATCATAAAAGTTAGTAGATTTTATTTTCTACTTGACTCTTTTAATGGATTGCTGGTTCAGCTGTAGTTAAACTTGATGTTTATTGTATTTTATCAGTTTAACACTGTTGAAGGCTAATGATAATTTATTCTGCATTATCTTAGTCATAATATTTCTTACTGGGCTAGTTGAGCTCACCCTTTCTTTCACTGTTCTCTTCAGGAAATGAGAATATAGCTGGGACGAGTCGGGAAACGGAGTGATGGACCAGATAATAGTATTAGTAGTCCTCACTATTCTGTTAAATAGTGTGACAATAATTGTATTGAGGACACCTTTTGAGTTTGTATGATCTCTAGTAGACAATAATTGTATTCAAACTCACAGTTATGTTTTGTCGTATTGTACACGACAGTTGTATTAGTAAGTTGTATTTGAATTCTGTACCATGTATCTGGCGACTCAAGATGGGTGATGTATACCTAATTTTGGGGGCGTCACAGAAACTATAGAGAGAGTTCTTCTTCTATAATCTTGAGCGTATTTCTTTAGAGTTTAATAAAGCTTTGAGCGTAATGCAAGTTTTCTTTAAGTATATTCCCGCCCTACCAGTCGGAATACTTTTCTTTTTAAGGTATGAGATATAATTGTCGTACTCGTAAAGGATATTATTATTATTTATTATTCTGTTGGAATAACCTGTATACGGGGACTACCCTATACTTGGTAAAATTCTTCTGTTATTCTATTCTTTATTATTATGTTGGAATAACCTGTTTATGCGAAGTACCGCATACATAGTGAAATTCTTCTAATATTCCGTTCTTTATTATCCTGTCTGTGCATTTATGCCGGACCTGGTTCAATTATTTATTATTCTGTCGGAATATCCTGTCTGTGCGTTTACGCCGGACCTGATTCTATTATTTATTATTCTATCGAAATATCCTGTTTGTGCGTTTACGCCGGACCTGGTTCCATTATTTATTATTCTGTTGGGAATAACCTGTCGGTGCAGTCTATCGCACGTATGGTGAATCCTTTTGTTATTTCATTCTTTATTATTCTGTTAGAATAACCTGACTATGTGGATTACCACATGCATGGTGAATGATCATTCGTATTCATGCGAATAGTATTTTCATTAAAAAGTGGTTTCTGCCAAGGGCAGATTCGTAATTTTTTTGACCCTCAAAAATTCTGGAAAAATTTGAATTGGTAATTTAATGAGCTTTCTAAATTGTGTCAAAAAATGGTGAGTTTTGGATGTATAGATTAAGAGTTATGGATTTTATGGGAAAATACTATTTTAAAAATAAACTCTTATAACTCCTTGTGGTTAACTCCAAAATTGGTGAAATTTTTATTGGGAGTACATGTATATAACATGAGTATACCCTGTAAATTTTGGAATTTTTGGACAAAAGTACAATTTATGATAAATGTCTAAATATTTAGCAGTTTTATCCATATGAAAAATAGTAAATGAATTTTAAAAATTCTTAGAAAAATATATGTTCAAGATGGGACTATATTCTGCTAAATCCCAGAAAAGAAATATTTTTGGGACTGATTTGGTATTTTTCATAAAAATGAACTACTTATGAGTAAATGAATTAAATATGTTATGTGAAGTAATAAAATTGGAAAATGGGATTTTATGGCTTGAGAATCCTATATAGCGTATATGCAGATTTTGATGAGGGATTTGATCATTGATTATGAAATCTTATGAGTATGGCATTTTTGAGTGATTAAATACATTATTTGATAAAGTGTAAACAATTGAAATAAATTGTTTATAAGTTTAAGAAATGATTAAAATATTGTTATAATATTAATGATATTAGATTATGAGATTATTAAGTGATTGATAACATTTGGTTATTATTAAACGATGGATAAATTGTATTATGAATGTTTAATATTTATCCTTTATCTCATTTGATTGATTTTTATATCATTGTCATCATCCTCATACTTATATTGTGTTGAAAGTCATCTGTGGCCTGTAGTGCATAGATAGACTTGGCATGATTATGACCAGGGATTATTCGGTATAATCATGCCCGTAATGTTACAAATGATGTGGAAAAAGTCCTCATTGGACTGTAGTGCATTGATAACAGTTTTTGATATGATTATGGCTATGGATTCTCTTCGGCCAAGGGTGCAAAGATGAATTATTTTATGGCATGATCAGGACCATTGATGAAAACACGATTATCTTTGGCCCGTAGTGCATGGATAATTCGTGGTTGTGATACTAACGAATATCATTGGCCAGTAGTGCAGGGATGATTCGATGATGTGGATTAATTATTGAGCTGAGTTTTAGCGATGAAATATTAATTCATGGATGTGATAATAATGAATATCTTTGGCCGTAGTGCATTGATGATTCAGTGATATGGATTGATTATCGAGCTGAGTCTCAGCGATGAAATATAAATTCATGTATATGATATTAACGAATATCCTTGGCCGTAGTGCAGGGGTGATTCGATGATGTGGATTATTTATTAAGCTGAGTCTCAGCGATAAAATATTTATTATACACTTTTAAATGCGTAGAAGATAATAGCTATCATGTTCTACTTGACTCTTCTAAAATACAGTTGTATGTCTTTGGCATGTAGTGCAAATATGAATTGTTAATGAATATCTTTGGCCGTAGTGCAAAGATGAATTTATTAGTATGATTATGAACAGGAATTCTGATTTGGTATAACCATGATTTTTGATGTTTCAGGTGAAGATAGGTGATGAGAATTATCTTCATCCTAGTTGCGAAGAGGAATTTAGAACCACAATTATGATTATGACTTATTCATATGATTGTGGACAGGAACTGTTGATTTATTTTACATGGATAAAACATTATTGGTGGACTTTTAACATAGAGAAGATAATAGACCTTATGGTCTATTTGACTCTTCTAATGGATTGCTCGTTCCGCTGCAACTATGGTTGAAAAGTTTTATCATCTACCATATGTTCTAAATCTCTGATTTATTATTGATGAAAGCTATTGATAATTTAATTATCTTTAGTCATGATATTCCTTACTGGGCTAGTTGTGCTCACCGTTTTTGCTTCACAATTCCTTTCAGATAATAAGAGTGTTGCCGTAAGAGTGTTGCCGGGTCGAGCGGGGATAACAGGGGAATAGAACAGTGGTCTCTAGCTGCGGAGGTTCTCCTTAAACAGTATAGAAAAGTGTGTTGTATTCTATACAACATTTAGTAGTTATATTTGGTGAATCAAATAGGGTGAGGTGAATCCAACTTTGGAATGGTGTTTTGCCACTATCATACAAGATGTCTAATTATATACAACCTTGTGTTATCATAAGACAGGGTTATGCGCATCCACTAGCTGAGTATATTTACGGGCACTACCTATATGATCTTAGAGTTGATTTAAAATATAATATTCACTTGGAGACAGTGGAGATAGTTATATGTCAAGAGAAGACTCACCATTGGAAAGAAGATGATAGTAATCTTTTCATTTTTATTTGGGGTCTATTGGGTCAACCAAGGATAATTCTATGGCCATATGATATCTATTATAACCTAGACGCATGGCCTCCCATGTACGAAGGTTTCCTTGAGCACTTCCCAAAGATTTTAATTTCTAAAACAATTTTTGACTATACTTTTATGTAAAGTACCATTGTAAGGTTGTGGTCGAGGCACCATGAGTGTTACATACATTTGTATTAAAATTCACAGTTAACTATGGTCGTATTCTATACGACAGTTCAACAATTGTATAAATGAAGTTGTATTTGAATTTTGTACCATGTATTTGGCGACTCAGAATGGGTGATGTATACCTAATTTTGGGGGAGTCACATTTGGTATCAGAACTTAGGGATATGGTCGCTGGCGGAGATAAGAGTCTAGAACTAGGAGGGGAGAGACGAGTTATATACTTCGCTAGTGTGCGACTTACCTAAGCTGAAATTGTTTACTAGATAAGTTGACAAATTGTGATATGTCAATTAACCTTTGTTTTAAAGATATATTCTAGAATGATATCTGAAATACAGGAGATGAGCAATAAGAAAATCATGATACAAAGGATATAACGGGGAAGGTACAATTCAAAAAGAAAACAAGGTATTCTCATCTCTTCGAATATCAGGTACGTATGTAAATTTCGAGGGCAAAATTTCATAAGGAGGGGTGATTGTGAGACCCCGAATTTTATGAAATAAAAATGTTCAATTTTTTTTCTATTTTGGTAAATAACACGGTATTAATTATTGATGATTATGTGATAAGTCACTCAGTTTTGTTTTATTGGTATTATTAATGTAATAAAACAGAAAAACTTTTTATATAAAACAAAATACTTTTATAAAGTTATTCTATAAATAGAATATATTATATTCTGTTGTGCATAGTATTTTGCATAGTAAAATCTTTTTATATAAAACAGAATACTTTTATAAAGTTATCTGTTTTATTAGACAATAATTAGAATATATTATATTTTATTATGCATAGTGCTTGCATAGTATTTGCATAGTAAAATCTTTTATAAAGTTATTCATTTTATTAGATTATAAATAGAATATATTATATTTTATTTAAAAGATATTGCTTTAAATATGGACCGTCAGATTAAAGTAAATCAATCTCGACCGTTAATGAGTTAGTTACTATGCAGTCCATTTTTCTATAAATAGAAGCTCATTCATTCATTATTTCTTACGAATTCACTGAAACTCTAGAGAGAGAAACTATAGAGAGAGTTCTTCTTCTATAATCTTGAGCATATTTCTTTAGAGTTTAAGAAAGCTTTGAGCATAGTGCAAATTTTCTTCAAGTATATTCTCGCCCTACCAGTCGGAATACTTTTCTTTTTAAGGTAGGGGATATAATTGTCGTACTCGTAAAGGATATTATATTTATTTATTTTTCTGTTGGAATAACCTGTATACGCGGACTATCCTATACTTGGTGAAATTCTTCTGTTATTCCATTCTTTATTATTATGTTGGAATAACCTGTTTATGCGAAGTACCGCATACATGGTGAAATTCTTCTAATATTCCGTTCTTTATTATCCTGTCGGAATATTCTGTCTGTGCGTTTACGCCGGACCTGGTTCCATTATTTATTATTCTATCGGAATATCCTGTCTGTGCGTTTACGCCGAACCTAGTTCCATTATTTATTATTTTGTCGGAATATCCTATCTGTGCGTTTACGCCGGACCTGGTTCCATTATTTATAATTCTGTTGGGAATAACCTGTCGATGCAGTCTATCGCACGCATGGTGAATCCTTCTGTTATTCCATTTTTTATTATTTTGTTAGAATAACATGTCTATGTGGATTACCACATGCATGGTGAATGATCCCTCGTATTCATGCGAATAGTATTTTCATTAAAAAGGGGTTTGTGCCAAGGGCAGATTCATAATTTTTTTGACCCTCAAAAATTCTGGAAAAATTTGAATTGGTAATTTAATGAGCTTTCTAAATTGTGTCCAAAAATGGTGATTTTTGGATGTATAGATTAAGAGTTATGGATTTTATGGGAAAATACTATTTTAAAAGTAAACTCTTATAACTCCTTGTGGTTAACTCCAAAATTGGTAAAATTTTTATTGGGAGTACATGTATATAACAGGAGTATACCCTGTAAATTTTGGAATTTTTGGACAAAAGTACAATTTATGATAAATGTCTAAATATTCGGCAATTTTATCCATATGAAAAATAGTAAATGAATTTTAAAAATTCTGAGAAAAATATATATTCAAGATGGGACTATATTCTGCTAAATCCCAGACAAAAAATATTTTTGGGACTGATTTGGTATTTTTCATAAAAATGAACTAGTTATGAGTAAATGAATTAAATATGTTATGTGAAGTAATAAAATTAAAAATAGAATTTTATGGCTTGAGAATCGTATATAGGGTATATTCAGATTTTGATGAGGGATTTGATCATTGATTATAAAATCTTATGAGTATGGCATTTTTGAGTGATTAAATGTATTATTTGATAAAGTGTAAACAATTAAAAAAAATTGTTTATAAGTTTAAGAAATGATTAAAATATTGTTATAATATTAATGATATTAGATTATGAGATTAATAAGTGATTGATAACATTTGGTTATTATTGAACGATGGATAAATTGTATTATAAATGTTTAATATTTATCATTTATCTCATTTGATTGATTTTTATATCATTGTCATCATCCTCATGCTTATATTGTGTTGAAAGTCATCTGTGGCCTGTAGTGCATAGATGGACTTGGTATGATTATGACCAGGGATTATTCGGTATAATCATGACCGTAATGTTACAAATGATGTGGAAAAAGTCCTAATTGGCCCGTAGTGCATTGATGGACAGTTTTTTGGTATGATTATGGCTATGGATTCTCTTCGGCCAAGGGTGCAAAGATGAATTATTTTTTGGCATGATTAGGACCGTTGATGAAAACACGATTATCTTTGGCCCGTAATGCATGGATAATTCCTTGTCTTGATACTAATGGATTTCTTTGGCCTGTAGTGCATGGATGATTCGATGATGTGGATTAATTATTGAGCCGAGTCTCAGCGATGAAATATTAATTCATGGATGTGATAATAATGAATATCTTTGGCCGTAGTGCATTGATAATTCAGTGAAATGGATTGATTATCGAGCTGAGTCTCAGCGATGAAATATAAATCCATTTATATGATATTAACGAATATCCTTGGCCGTAGTGCAGGGGTGATTCGATGATGTGGATTATTTATTAAGCTGAGTCTCAGCGATAAAATATTTATTATACACTTTTAAATGCGTAGAAGATAGTATATATCATGTTCTACTTGACTCTTCTAAAATACAGTTGTATGTCTTTAACATGTAGTGCAAATATGATTTGTTAATGAATATCTTTGGTCGTGGTGCAAAGATGAATTTATTAGTATGATTATGAGTAGGAATTCTGATTTGGTATAACCATGATTTTTGATGTTTCAGGTGAAGATAGGTGATGAGAATTATCTTCGTCCTAGTTGCGAAGAGGAATTTAGAACCATAATTATGATTATGAGTTATTCATATGATTGTGGATAGGAACTGTTGATTTATTTAAATGGATAAAATATTATTGGTGGACTTTTAACATAGAGAAGATAATAGACCTTATGGTCTATCTGACTCTTCTAATGTATTGCTCGTTCCGCTGCAACTATGGTTGAAAAGTTTTATCATCTACCATATGTTCTAAATCTCTGATTTATTATTGATGAAAGCTATTGATAATTTAATTATCTTTAGTTATGATATTCCTTACTGGGCTAGTTGTGCTCACCCTTTCTGCTTTACAATTACTTTCAGGTAATAAGAGTGTTGTCGTAAGAGTGTTGCCGGGTCGAGCGGGGATAACAGGGGAATAGAACAGTGGTCTCTAGCTGTGGAGGTTTTCCTTAAACAGTATAGAAAAGTGTATTGTATTCTATACAACATTTAGTAGTTATATTTGGTGAATCAAATAGGGTGAGGTGAACCCAACTTTGGAAGGGTGTTTTGCCACTATCATACAAGATGTCTAATGACATACAATCTCGTGTTATCATAAGACAGGGTTGTGCGCATCCACTTGCTGAGTATATTTACGGGCACTACCTATATGTTCTTGGAGTTGATTTAAAATATAATATTCACTTGGAAACAGTGGAGATAGTTATATGTCAAG
Organism: Panax japonicus; assembly: GCA_020205505.1. Taxonomy (NCBI): domain Eukaryota; kingdom Viridiplantae; phylum Streptophyta; class Magnoliopsida; order Apiales; family Araliaceae; genus Panax; species Panax japonicus. The sequence continues at coordinate 53,905,830 of CM035097.1, read as the reverse complement.
AGAAGACTCATAATTGGAAAGAAGATGATATTAATCTTCTCGTTTTTCTTTGGAGTCTATTGGGTCAACCAAGGATAATTCTGTGGCCATATGATATCTATTATAACCTAGACGCATGGCCTCCCATGTACGAAGGTTTCCTTGAGCACTTCCCAAAGATTTTAATTTCTAAAATAATTTTTGACTATACTTTTATGTAAAGTACCATTGTAAGGTTGTGGTCGAGGCACCATGAGAGTTACATACATTTGTATTAAAACTCACAGTTAACCGTGGTCGTATTCTATACGACAGTTCAATAATTATATAAATGAAGTTGTATTTGAATTTTGTACCATGTATCTGGCGACTCAGAATGGGTGATGTATACCTAATTTTGGGGGCGTCACAACAGCCCCAAGTAGGGTGTATCCTTGAGATACCTGAAGATCCTCTTTACAGCAGACAAGTGTGACTCTTTAGGGTTAGCCTGAAATCTAGCACATATGCATGTTGCAAACATTATATCTGGTCTACTAGCAGTTAGGTATAAAAGAGACCCTATCATACCTCTGTATTGCGTGATATCAATATTTTTACCTTTTCATCCTTGTCAAGCTTGGTTGCAGGAGCAATTGGTGTTTTCATGGGAGAGGCTGATTCCATGCCATACTTCTTTAGAAGGTCTTTGATGTACTTGGCTTGGTTTATGAAAATCCCTTCTTCAGTCTGCTTTACTTGCAGTCCAAGCAAGAAGTTCAGCTCATCCATCATGCTCATTTCAAACTTGCTCTGCATTAGCTTAGAGAATCTCTTGCATAACTTTTCGTCAGTAGAACCAAAGATAATGTCATCAACATAGATTTGAACTACTTAGATTGTCTTTATTCTTTCTAAGAAATAGTGTGGTATCTACTCTACCTCTAGTGAACCCATTTTCGATTAAGAAGTTAGTCAGTGTTTTATACCATGCTCTAGGTGCTTGTTTAAGACCATATAAAGCTTTATCTAATCTATAGACATAATTAGAAAGAGATGGATTGATGAAACCTGGAGGTTGCTCTACATAGACTTCTTCTTGGAGTACTCCATTTAGAAATGCACTTTTGACATCCATCTAGAAGACTTTGAACTTCATGTAAGCCGCAAAGGCAAGAAAGATTCTGATGGCTTCGAGTCTGCTAACAGGTGCAAATGTCTCATCGTAGTCGATACCTTCTTCTTGAGAATAACCCTTTGCCACTAATCTTGCCTTATTTTTGGTTATGACCCCATCTTCATCCATTTTGTTTCTAAAGACCCACTTAGTTCCTATCACAGGATGGCTCTTTGGTCTTGGTACTAATCTCCATACTTTACTTCATTCAAATTGGTTGAGCTCTTCCTGCATTGCTTCTATCCAGCTGGAGTCTTCCATAACTTCCTCTATCTTCTTTGGCTCTATTTATGACAGGAAGCTTAGATAAAAGCACTCATTCTGAGTAGCAGATCTTGTTTTGACTCTGGCACTCGGATCTCTAATGATTAGATCCTGAGTGTGATCTCTTGCCCATCTGTTACCAGCTGGGATATCTATCCTGATGCCTTCATGTCTTAAATCTTCAAGGTTTATTTCTTCTTCTTGGAGTGGAGGCTTGCTGTCTTGTATGGACCCCTCTATGATTCCATTATCATGCTCTACGATTTCACTATCTGGCACTACGATCGTAGTGTCGAGCTCGACAATTTCATTCGTAGTGTCTGCACTATTGGTCGTAGTGTCTTGAGGTACTGCTTTGTCTAAGTCAGTTTCATCAAAGATGACATGTATTGAGACTTCGACATTCAGTGTCTTCTTGTTAAACACCATGTAAGCTTTGCTGTCTGTGGCATATCTAAGAAAAATTCCTTCGTCTGACTTGGGCTGGAATTTTGTCAGATACTGTTTTTCATTGTTGAGAATATAGCATGCACAACCAAAGACATGGGAATAGCTGACACTCGGCTTCCTTCCTTTCCACAGTTCGTAGGGTGTCTTCTTGATTGTAGAGTGAATTAATGATCTGTTCTGTGTGTAGCATGCAGTGTTGACAGTTTCTGCCCAGAAGTATTCAGGCAGACGAGCTGCTGCTAGTAGAGTCCTCCCAACTTCTATCAGGGTTTTGTTCTTTCTTTCAGCAATTCTGTTTTGTTGAGGAGTTCGTGGAGCTGAGAAGTTATGACTGATGCCATTGGCTAAACAGAACTTGTCTATTTCTGAGAAATCGAATTCTCTTCCATGATCACTCCTTATGGCCTTGATTTTCTCTCCTTTCTCGTTTATCACCAGTCTAAACATCTTGATTAATTCGGAGCTTGTCTCATCCTTTAAGGTTAAGAAAAATACCCATATGAATCTGGTGTAGTCGTCGACTATGACTAGAGAGTATCTTTTTCCTCCAAGACTAGTTGTTGGGATTGGCCTAAAGAGATCTATGTGGAGCAGATGCAGGGGTTTATCAATGGAGTTTGCAGTCTTGCTCTTGAATGAGTTTCTGGTTTACTTTCCAAGCTGGAAGGCATTGCATGGCCTTTCCTTCACAAAGTTGAACTTGGGTAGACCAGCTACGAGGTCTTTTGATGCCAGTTTGGACCTGCTTTTAAAGTTTAAGTGAGACAACCTTCTATGCCATAACCAGCTCATTTCTTCGAACGCTTTTGCCGTAAAACATATTGTCTCATAAGAGCTTAGTTGATCAAAATCTACTGTGTAGACATTTCTTTCTCTTGTTTCGGTCAGCTTTATGGCAGATGTCTTCAAATCTCTGACTAGACATTGGTTGTTGAGAAATGTTACTTGGTGACCCTTGTCGCAGAGTTGGCTGATACTTAGAAGGTTGTGTTGGAGTCCTTCCACATAAGCTACTTTGCTGAACGATACTGCACCATTGTCAGTAGAGCCAAATCCTCTTGTCTTGCCCGAGCCGTTATCTCCAAAGATGACTGAGGGACCCTTCTTTTCTACATAGTTAGATAGTAGAGCTTTGTTCCCTATCTTATGCCTTGAGCATCCACTGTCCAGATACCATGTTGAGGTCGTGGAGCTCTTTTCCTGTCAAAACATTTGAACCTTCATTTTGGTACCCATATTTGCATGGGTCCTTCATTATCAGTGCCTTTGGGGACCCAAATTTGTCTAATCTTGGGTCTCACATGCATGGAGTTATAATAACACTTTGTAGCCCTATGACCATATTTATTGCATATGAAACATCTATTATGATGCATGCCTGTGTGTGTGTTGTGATTCATCTTCCACTTGAACTTGTGTGGTTCCTTAGTTAACCTTCTGTTAAACTGATTCTCTTTCTTCCACGTGTTCTTAGGTTTCATAAATAGTGATGAGTGTGCCTTACCTCTACTGTACCTTCCCAGTTGATTCGTAGAGTTGGTTTTGCTTGACTCTACGATTCTTCGAGGTTGGTGAGTAGAGGTTTGGTTACTCTTCTCCTCTATGAAACCCAGACCAGCGTGAGATCCTCTACTTCTCTGAATATAACTAGAAACAATAGAACAAGGTTGAACTAACTCTTCCAACTGTGAGGATTTCACAAAGGCAATGCCTCTGCTAGAACTTGAGGCATTACTGATGTTAGTTTCTATTGTCTTTTCTACACAAGGTTCTGAGATGAATTCCCCAAAGCCTAGACCTGTTCTGTCGAATGTGCTTCTCTGACTAGAGAGCAGACAGTCCATGAACGATGAGGATTTGTTCCATGCCGTGATAGTCTTCTCTAGATCCTCAACTTTCGAGGTTAGAATAGACTCTCTTTGTGCATTGAGTGTGTTTGTCTGTTTTAAAGTTTCATTCTCAGCCTCAAGTTTGGAAAGAAGATTAGTACTTAGAAGGGCTGTTTCAAGCTCTTCTTAAACTTTCTTCTTATCCTCTTGAAGAAGTGAATGATCTTTAGACAAGACTCTGAACCACTTCATGTATTGATGTAGATCAGTGGTTATGCCATGTAAAGAAGTTCTTAAGTCACTTATATCTACATCAGGAGAATTAAAATCAAATACCTCATCGAGACTTACATCATATATGTTTTGGCTTTGTTTGTCCTTTGCATGTTTGTCCATTAAGCACATATTGGCCATGTGTGGTTCTTCCTCATCTCCGGAGTCTGCATTTGAGTTATTATCTGAATCACTCCACGATCCTCCGACAACCAGGCCTTTGTCTCTTTTCCGAGGCCTCTTGGTTCCTTTGTATTCTTTCTTTGAATGAGATTTCTTCTTTAGTTCTTCTTTGATAGGCTTGTTGCAGTTGGCAATGAAATGACCAGGTTTCTTGCAGTTGTAGCATAAATCATTCATTTGTTCCTGGCTGACGTAGTTTCTGACTTTCTTTGGCTTGCCATTTCTGCCTTGTCGCATGAACCTTCTTAGTCTCTTTAGCAGCATAGCAAAGTCATCATCATCGTCTTCATCATCATCAGAGTCAATCTCAGTGATGACTTTTGATACACCTTTATTTGCCTTGAGAGCAACACCCTTATCATTTCTTCTTCCTTCTGATAACGTTTCGGCGCGTTGGGTCAACTCCAGTTCGTAGGTCAAGAGATTTCCATGCAGTTGTTGAGTTGTCATCTCATTAAGATTCTTTGATTCTCTTATTGCAGTGGTCTTTGCATCCCACCTGCTCGGTAGGGCTCTCATGAACTTTATGGATAGATCCTTGTTAGGATAGATCTTCCCATACGCTCGTAGAGAGTTGAGCAGAACATTGAATCTTTCATAGGTTGCGGTCACGTTTTCTCCCTGCACATGAGCGAATATTTCATACTACTGTGTCAGGAGAGACTGCTTGTTCTCTCTGACTTCTTCAGTTCCTTCGTGCATAATCAGCAATGCTTCCCAAACTTCCTTAGCTATTTTGTTGTTTACAACATTTTCAAACAGATCGTCCTCTAAGGATTGGAACAGGATGTTCTTCGCCTTTTTATCAAGTTGGACAACTCTCTTCTCTGTGTCTGTCCATTCTTCTTTAACTTTAATTTGTACTCTGTTTGGATCGTCAATGGTTGGTGCAAGCTTTATTGGTATATAGGGCCCATTAAGAATAGTCTCAAATAGATTTTCATCTATTGAGTCCATGTAAGCTTGCATCCTGACTTTCCAGTTAACAAATTTATCCTTGTTACACATTGGTGGCTTGTTGCCTCCCCCGGTCCTGGATTCGCTTGGTACGAGTGCCATTTAGATCTACTAAAGCGTATAAGCTGTAAAATAGAACCTGCTCTAATACCAATTGTTAGTTCCTAGTAGGCATAAGTTATCTAGAAGGGGGGGGGGGGTTGAGTAGATATTTGAAATTCTTTTCTTTTTAAAATTGTTCTTAGATAATGATTAAAAATTAGCGGAATTAGTATTTGTTTTAATCTTCTTTACCAAGCAATGGAGTTATGAGTGAGTGAGGCAGTTATAGCAGATATAACATGAATGTAAACGACATCGTTGTTTTTAAGTGGTTCAGAGCACTCAAAGCTCCTAGTCCACTCTTCTACTCAACGAGTAGGATATCCACTAAGGATGTCTTTTACAATCTTCTGAATCACACTGATTCCTTCTAGACCAGCAGTCTAGGAACTTCTCTAGTTCACTCTTGAACTCTTCAAGTCCAACAGACTTGGCTTTCTTGCAGTTCACTACGAACTCTTCAAGTCCAGTAGACTTGGTACTCTTCTTAAGTTGGTTGATAATTGTTGAGTTATTGATGGTTGCTACTCAGTTGCTGTGTAACACTGGTTCGTTAAGAACTGAGTAGCTGTGCAAGCTTTGCAATATCTTAGATCGTAGAGTTGAGCTTGAGAGATGTTCACGTTGTTTGATTAATGCTTGCTTGGTTCTTTCTCATCTGTCTGATCTGTATATATATGATGTTGAAAACTATCCGTTGGATCCATCCGTTGTGACATTAAATGCATTTGAACTTTCTGTACTGTGATGGAGATATTTCTGCACATCTTCTGAATTCTGCATTCTGGCCCACTGACACTGCAGGCTGCTTTCTCACCATTCACCTGAAAAGGTGTTTTGTCCCTCTTACCCATGGTACTATCCTTAGCTTCTTCAATACGCTTCTTTGTTGCATACTAAGGATATTTCATATATTCTGGGACTGATGAGTACTGCAGCATCTGGGATCCATTCCTCACTTGCTGAAAACACAGATCATGAGGCTCGATGTTTTCTGACATGAGACAGATGATGCTCTACGATTTGGATCGTGGTGTTCTACAATTTAGATCGTAGTGTCTTGACATCTTTGCATACTGCGAATCTATTAGTTCGAGAGCACTACGATTTCCCTTAAACCTTCGAACACTACGATTTTCTCTTGCTCGTGTTGTTGACTCTACGTTCCCGAGAGCACACTACGATCGTTGACTTGTAAAATTCATATTTCCTTCAGCATACTGCGATCATGGAGTTGACACGGCAAATATTGGGACCACTCTACGATTTCTGAAGAGTCCCCTTCAAGGTAGGCACACTACGATCTTTAGGCTCTACTTTTTCTGCCTTGACTCCTGCAATGTTGATCAAATGGATGTACTACGATTTCTTTAAGACTAATCTATTACATCTTAAAATTAACCTAACAGTTTTGATCTTTCTATCTATACATTCTTTATCAGAATGGTACACGTTGAAAGCTTAGATCAACCTAACATTTTTGATCTATCACTAAGTCCTTGTACATATATTCATTTAAGGACCTTACAAATAATCATGAACATATACATTAAAATATCAAATCATAATATGCATTCTCCCAACAGATTGTTATATTAATGCAATGTTGAGATATGACAAAGAGGAAATGTCTGTTATATTTTCTGTTAGGTGCAAATGGAAACTATTTCTTTGAATGATTTTTATGATGACTATATAATTCATGCTCTTCTATCTTGTATATATTTCTTTTTGGGTGTTAAGCCAAATACTTACAAGTTCGTGTTCTATTGCAGTACTATTTTGATACTCTCTTCCCTCGCATCCTAGTTCATGTACTGGGGTTGATCGTAGCATTGGAAGTGTTTGGAGTAGTAGGGGCAGTGCTGGGAAGTACTCTTGTGGTGAAATCGTGTGCTAGGGTGCTGATTGGAGGCTGGATGGCTATGGCTATGGCTATTGCCTGTTACCTTTGGCTTAACCAAGTTGGTTGGTACTACTAGTGGATTGTGAACATGAGTGCTAGAGTTTCCTTCATCTATTTTTGGGATTGGATTATAATGTATCAAATTTTCTCTCCTATTTGCTATTTATTTGCAAAAAAACAGCAAATTCCAATTTGGTTGTAAAATTTGACTAATTGGGTAATTTTATTTTAGCAGTTGCTAATTAATAGTCTGATTTTTCCGGCTGGAAATCTTGTGGAGTAATTTGTTAACATCTTCTTTCCCAAACATTGTTTAAATTTTTTATTTTTATTGTGCATGTGTTTCCTCTATTTGTTCTACTACTTGAAGGGAAAGTGTTTGCAGTTTTTTAAATTTTTATGTGATATATATTAATAATATTTGGGTGGTGATAAAAAAGGATGCGATTGAAGTAGTGTCTTGTTAAAAAAATGAGAGTAACAAGCTCCAAATCGATGAAACCTCACATAGTGGTGTTGGCTTAGCTTCTCCTTCTCCTTCAACTCCGTTAAAGCCAAGTTCCAGAAAAGAGGTATAATAGTGGCATAGACTTGAACAAGAAGCCACGGCAGAAACCAAGGTTGAAGAGACATATACCCAAAGTACTAGATGAAAATAAACCCAAAAGGACTCCTAAAGCTAAAATGCAAAAATCCTGTAAGTTAGTTCAGGGAATTTTAAGTTGCAAAACTTCACTCCACACAATAAGACATGCAAAAATCCATGTTTATTTACTTTATGTACAAATCATTGTTAAACCACCAATACAATAAAGTTTTTTCAAAGACAATCATCCTCGTCAAGCTATACAATGGCATATAACAGCACAGAACACAGGTTATACAAGATGAACTAACCTTTGTTTTTAAAAAAAGAAAATTAACAGCATTGCACAACAGAAAATACATCAAATTACATCCAAAATCTGCCACATTACATGGAATTACATCCAAATACATTCAAATTAATCTAAAACAAATAACACTAATTAGAGTTTTCAAATCTACCATAATCTAATACATCCACTGTAAAACAAGCCCAACATGGCAACCTTAACCAAATATATGATAGACAAAATCTCATCCATCATTTCCACGTAAAAGTTATAGTGATATTCCTGAAATGAAAAACAAAATGTTAGTTGAAAACTCTATAATTAAAATATCCTTTATAAGAGGATTTTTACAATCACCTAGAGATGAATAACTATCATTATCTACACATGGGTTGAGAGTTGTTGTGACGCCCCCAAAATAGGTCCACACGACCCATCTTGAGTCGCCAGATATCACACTATAAAAATCAAATATAAACTTCATTTATACAACTGTTGAACTGTCGTGTAGAGTTCGACAACAGATAAGCTGTGAGTTTTAATACAAATGTATGTTCATGGTGCCTCGACCACAACCTTACGGTGGTACTTTACATAAAAGTACAGTCAAAAACTGTTTTATAAATTAAAATCTTTAGAAAGTACTCAAGGAAACCTTCGTACATGGGAGGCCATGCGTCTAGGTTATGATAGATATCTTATGTCCACAGAATTATCCTTGGTTGACCCAAATGTTCTCAAAGAAAAACAAGAAGATTACTATCATCTTCTTTCCAATGGTGAGTCTTCTCTTAACATATAACTATCTCCGTTGTCTCCAAGTGAAAAATATATTTTAAATAAACTTCAAGATCATATAGGTAGTGCTCGTAGATATACTCAGCAAGTGGATGTGCACAACCATGTCTTATGATAACACGAGGTTGTATGTCGTTAGACATCTTGTATAATAGTGGCAAAACACCCTTCCAAAGTTGGGTTCACCTCACCCTATTCGATTCACCAAAATTAAATATCAAATGATGTATACAATACGACAAACTTATCTAAAGTTCTCAACAAAATTATTTCCATACTATTTAGGGAGAACCTCAACAACTATAGACCACCGTTCTATTCCTCTGTTATCCCCGCTCGACCCAGCTACACTCTTATTACCTGAAAGGAATTGTGAAGCAGAAGGGTGAGCACAACTAGCCCAGTAAAGAATATCTTGATTAAAGAATTAAATTATCAATAGTTTTCATCAATAATAAATCAGAGATTTAGAACATATGGTAGATGATAAAACTTTTCAACCATAGTTGCAACGGAACGAGGAATACATTAGAAGAGTCAAGTAGACCATCAGGTCTATTATCTTCTCCATGTTAAAAGTCCACCAATAATGATTTATCCCTGTAACATCAATCAACAATTCTTGTCCATAATCATATGAATAACTCATAATCATAATTGCGATTCTAAATTCCTCTTCGCACCCAGGACGGAGATAATTTTTATCACCTATCTTTACCTAAAACATCAAAAATCATGGTTATACCAAATCACAATTCCTGCTCATAATCATACTAATAAATTCATCTTTGCACTACGGCCAAAGAAATTCATTAACAATTTATCTTTGTACTACAGGCCAAAGACATACAACTGTATTTTAGAAGAGTCAATTAAAGCATGATATCTACTATATTTTACGAATTAAAAGTGTATAATCAATATTTTATCGCTGAGACTCAGCTCAATAATTAATCCACATCATCGAATCATCCCTGCAATATAGGTCAATGATATTTATTAGTATCACGACCATGAATTATCCATGCACTATGGGCCAAAGATAATCGTGTTTTCATCAACGGTTCTAATCATGCCATAAAACAATTCATCTTTGCACCATTGGCCGAAGAGAATCCATAGCCATAATGCACTATTTATTAGATTATAAATAGAATATATTATATTTTATTTAAAAGATTTTGTTTTAAATATGGACCGTCAGATTAAAGTAAATCAATCTGGACCGTTCATGAGTTAGTTACTATGCAGTCCATTTTTCTATAATTAGAAGCTCATTCCTTCATTATTTCTTACGAATTCACTGAAACTCTAGAGAGAGAAACTATAGAGAGAAAGAAGAAAAGTGTTCTGCTACTTCACTACTTCTATATCCAGTACTCTTCTTCTTATAGGTAGGGAATATTATTTATTGTACTCGTAAGGGGTACTCTTTCTTTCTTATTTATGAAGAGAACTTCTGTTATTCCATTATTTATTATTCTGTTGGAATAACCTGTATACGCGGGCTACCCTATACTTGGTGAAATTCTTCTGTTATTCCATTCTTTATTATTATGTTGGAATAACCTGTCTATGCAAAGTACTATATACATGGTGAAATTCTTCTAATATTCCATTCTTATTTATTCTGTTGGAATATCCTGTCTGTGAATTTTACGCCGAACCTGGTTCCAGTCTTTATTATTCTGCTGGAATATCTTATCTGTGCGTTTACGCCTGACCTGGTTCCGTTATTTAGTATTCTGTTAGAATAACCTGTCTATGCAAAGTACCGCATGCATGGTGATTTTTGTTATTATTCCATTCTTTATTATTCATTTGAAACATCCTGTCGGTGCGAATTTCACCTGACCTAGTTCCGTTATTATTATTCTGTTGGAATAACATGTCTATGCGAAGTACCACATGCATGGTGATTTTTTTTGTTATTCCATTTTTATTATACTCAGTTGGTTAAAGTTTTGACTTCTATACTCCATGAAATTAATGGAATATCCTTGATATTTGCTCTTCATCCAGTATCTTTTCATGGAAATATTCTTCTGAGCATTCTTGAATTTTACTCTACAAAGCAGTATCATGTTGACAATTTGGACGTTATTGGTTCATGGATAAATTAATTCTTGAACTTGTTTTATTGAATTCTTATATCATTGTCATCATCCTCATGTTTATATTATGTTGAAAGTCATATGTGGCCTGTAGTGCATAGATGGACTTGGTATGATTATGACCAGGGATTATGCGGTGTAATCATGACTGTAATGTTACAAATGATGTGGAAAAAGTCCTCATTGGCCCGTAGTGCATTGATGGACAGTTTTTGGTATGATTATGGCTATGGATTCTCTTCGGGCAAGGGTGCAAAGATGAATTGTTTTATGGCAAGATCAGGACCGTTGATGAATACACAAATATTCTTGGCCCGTAGTGCAAGGATAATTATGGTCGTGATACTAAAGAATATCCTTGGCCGTAGTGCAAGGGTGATTCGGTGATGTGAATTATTTATTAAGCCGAGTCTCAGCAATAACAGTGATGAAAAACTTTTTAAATCATAAAAGATAGTAGATTTTATTTTCTACTTGACTCTTTTAATGGATTGCTTGTTCCGCTGCAGTTAAACTCGATGTCTGTTATATTTTATCAGTTTAACACTGTTGAAGGCTAACGATAAATTATTTTGCATTATCTTAGTCATAATATTTCTTATTGGGCTAGTTGAGCTCACCCTTTCTTTCACTGTTCTCTTTAGGAAATGAGAACGTAGCTGGGACTAGTCGGGGAACAGAGTGATGGTCCTAGATGGTGCATTAGTAGTCCTCACTATTCTGTGAAATAGTGTGATAATAAATGTAATGAGGACTCCATTGAGTTTGTATACTCTCTAGAGGACAATATTTGTATTAAAACTCACAGCCTATATTTTGTCGTATTTTACACGACTGTTGTATAATTAAGTTTGTATTTGAATTCTGTACCATGTTTTTGGCGACTCAAGATGGGTGATGTATACCTAATTTTGGGGGCGTCACAGTTGGTATCAAAGTTAGGGATATGATCCCTAGCTGAGATGTGACACAAGAACTAGGAGGGGAGAGACGGGGAATTCCTTCGCTAATATGACCTACCTAAGTTTATTTGGTATTTAATTGGTCGGTCAGAGTATAGGGATAATATGTGATATGTTAATTAACCTTTGTTTTGTAGCAGTATTTGAAAATAACATCTAAAAATGTTGAGATAAGCAATGGAGCACAGGAGACTGTTGATTCTCCACAGATCAATAATCAGGTCAATGTGCAACAGGATGGTGATAATCCTCCTGTAAATAACAACACTGATCAATTGACGAATGACGGTACGTTTAGGAGCTTTTTAGAATTCATGTAACATCAGGCGAAGGCAACTCCTGTTCATAATGCAGGAGGAAACAATGGCAACCCACGGTTGGTCACCGCTAAGTAATTCAAGGAGCTGGGACCACCGGAGTTTTTGGGTAAGCCAGAACCACTTAAGGCGGAGACATAGTTAAAGCAGATCACCAAGATATTTGATGTCTTGGGATGCTCCGAGGAGCAAAAGATTCCTTTTGCCACCTTTATGTTGCGTGAAGAGGCAGATCACTGGTGGGAATCTGTAAAACGTATCCAGCCTGACGTACTCAAGATGTCTTGGGAGAAGTTCCAAGAGTTGTTCAATGATAAGTACTTTCCCGAAAGCATTCGTCACATGAAGGATGCGGAATTTATCAAGTTGGAGCAAAACAACATGACCGTGCCGCAGTACGAAGCTAAGTTTGCCGAGTTGTCTCGATTTACGTCCCACTTAGTTGATAATGAAGGGAGAATGACGCGGATGTTTTAAAAGTTTTGAAGCCGGAGATACGTCAATATCTTATCTCTCATAAACTGTGTTTGTATTCAGATGTTGTTAATATGGCTCAATTATTGGAGCGCGATAATAAGTCAACCAAACCAAAAGAGAGCAGCCGACAAAATGATAATACCGGTGATAACAGTCATCAAAGCGGTGACAATAAGCATGGAGGGAATCAACATGTCAGAAATGGTAACCACTTCAGTGGTAATCATGGACAAAATAATAAGAATGGACATTTCAAGAAGAGAAGGTTCAACAATGACGTAAAGACATCGGCACCAGCACCCGTTTCAAAGGAAAAAGAACGACCACCGGTCGTATGTTTCAAATATGGACAGGAGGGACACATCCGTCCAAACTTTACGCATCAATCCAAAACGTGTTTTAATTACGGAAGAGAAGGTCACCTAGTTCAATTTTGTCGTATGGTGAAGTCAATTCCAGCTGGGATAGTGATGTCAAAGGATGTCCAAGACAAGCCAAAGCTGGTAGTTTAAGAGAGAGCGTTTTTTTGTGACGAGGAACCTGAATAAAATTATCACGGGTATGTTAGTCATAAACTCTTGCGAAGTCTATACCGTGTTAAATACCGGTTCTACTTACTCTTTTATTTCACCCAGTTGTGTTCAATGTTTGAAGTTAACTCCAGAGAATTTAGACTTTGATATATCTGTTGGGAGAAACCTTCGTTACATCCACTATTTATAAATCTTGTTTAATTCAAATTGTCATTTTCACGTTACCTGTCAATCTTATCTCTTTGAAAATACTTACTTTTGATGCGATTTTAGGAATCGATTGGTTAACTACTCATCATTCTTTTCATAAGGTTATTAGTTTTCATATTTCTAACCAACCTGTTATGCGAATTCAAGCAACCAAACCACTAAAGTCAATCATTGTCATATCAAGCCATAAGTAAAGAGCCCCGGTCCTTTCATTGTTGACTTCCTTGAGTGGAATGCACCGAAGTCAGACTTTCTATAGGAGACATCGTGAATGACAATGGCAAGTTGATAGGTATCAATGTAACGTACTATCCAAATCTTTGATGAGGGTCACAGCTTTCAATGATATTTCTATTGTTAATAAATTTTCTGACGTATTCTTGAAGTCTTCTTAGCCTACCCCTAGAGCGTGAAATTGAATTTTGTATTGACCCCAGTACAAAACTCATTTCTAATACCCTCAATTATTTCTTCAACTAAAACGAACGTATAACGTGCTAAAGACGTTGACTCGAGCTGTTGAAGATTATGATTGTACCATTCAATACCATTGTGGGAAAGCGAATATGGTAGCTGACGTGTTGAGTAGAAGATCGGATGCGTTTATGAGTGCGATGTTGTTAACACAAAACTCATTTCGTATAACTTACAAATGATGAAGATAGAGTTAAAGACTCTCGGAACCCAAGTGAAGATAACGAATATACGAGTAGACTCGACCTTAATCGATTAAGTTAAAGCCGCTCAAGCATATACTCAGAGCTGATGAATGTGAAGAAGAACGTTCAAGGGGGCGCTATTCTAGAAGCAAGAATCAACGAAGAGAGGAAATATCAACACTCGATTTAATTAGCCCATTTGAAATATTCGATGAAGTAGGAACTGTGGCCTATAGACTAGTTTTACCGCCAAGTACGTTGCGTGTTCAGAACATTTTTTTACGTATCGATGTTACGTAAATATGTGGATGACCCAAACCACATTATTAAATTAGAACTAAACGATATAACAGAAGATTTAACGTATGAGGAGAAACGTGTTAAAATCTTGGATAAGAAGGATTGTATTCAACACTCAAAGGTTATACCTCAAGAATTAGAATCTGAAATGAAGTCTGAAATGAAGTCAAGGTATCCTCACCTCTTCGGCATACCAGGTACGTACGTAAATTTTGAGGGCAAAATTTCATAAGGAGGGGAGATTGTGAGACCCCAGATTTTATAAATAAAGATTTAATTTTCTCAAAATATTTTTTTTGAATATTATGGTGTGTATTTGATATAATGTTATAGTTGTGGGTACTATTTATAAATTTTGTAAAATATGCAAGTTGTCATATTATATTCGATTGGTCGGGGAATATTTATTTTATCAGGGAATATTCGTGCAATGACACAATCATTGGTTGACCCCGTAACGGAATTATTGTCGGATTGAGAAAACGACAAATAGATTATTTTATGAAAATAACGGCGGAAGTTTTACCGTTAACTGTTAAAACACTCGATGTTAAAAGTACAGTAATACGCATAGTTGCACAGTAGCACACGGTATTGATTATTGATGCTTACGTGATAAGTCACTCAGTTTTGTTTTATTGATATTATTAATGTAATAAAACAGAATACTTTTATAAAATTATTCAATAAATAGAATATATTATATTCTATTATGCATAGTGTTGCATAGTATCTGCATAGTGTTTTGCATAGTAAAATCTTTTTATATAGAACATAATACTTTTATAAAATTATTCTATAAATAGAATATATTATATTTTATTATGCATAGTGCCTGCATAGTGTTTTGTATAGTAAAATTTTTTTATATAAAACAGAATACTTTTATAAAATTATCTGTTTTATTAGACAATAATTAGAATAAATATTATTTTATTATGCATAGTGTTTGCATATTGCCTGCATAGTTTTTGCATAGTGCCTACATAGTATTTGCATAGTAAAATCTTTTATAAAGTTATTCGTTTTATTAGATTATAAATAGAATATATTATATTTTATTTAAAAGATTTTTCTTTTAATATGGATCGTCATATTAAAGTAAATCAATCTGGACCGTTCATGAGTTAGTTACTATGCAGTCCATTTTTTTATAAATAGAAGCTCATTCCTTCATTATTTCTTACGAATTCACTAAAACTCTAAAGAGAGAAACTATAGAGAGAAAGAAGAAAAGTGTTCTGCTACTTCACTACTTCTATATCCAGTACTCTTCTTTTTAAGGTAGGGAATATTATATGTTGTACTCGTAAGGGGTACTTATTCTTTCTTATTTATGAAGAGAACTTCTGTTATTCCATTCTTTATTATTCTGTTGGAATAACCTGTATACGCGGGCTACCCTATACTTGGTGAAATTCTTCTGTTATTCCATTCTTTATTATTATCTTGGAATAACCTGTCTATGCAAAGTAATGTATACATGATAAAATTCTTCTAATATTCTATTCTTTATTATTATGTTGGAATATCCTGTCTATGCATTTTACGTCGGACCTGGTTCCAGTCTTTATTATTCTGTTGGAATATCATGTTTGTGCGTTTACGTCTGACCTGGTTCCGTTATTTAGTATTCTGTTGGAATAACCTGTCTATGCGAAGTACCGCATGCATGGTGATTTTTGTTGTTATTCCATTCTTTATTATTCTGTTGGAACATCCTGTCGGTGCAAATTTTGCCTGACCTGGTTCCGTTATTATTATTCTGTTGGAATAACCTGTTTATGCAAAATACCGCATGCATTGTGATTTCTTTTGTTATTCCATTCTTTATTATACTCAGTTGGTTAAAGTTTTAACTTCTATACTCCATGAAATTAGTGGAATGTCCTTGATAATTGCGCTTCATCCATTATCTTTTCATGGAAATATTCTTCTGAGCATTCTTGAATTTTACTCTACAAAGCAGTATCATGTTGACAATTTAGACGTTATTGGTTCCTGGATAAATTAATTCTTGAACTTGTTTTATTGAATTCTTGTATCATTGTCATCATCCTCTTGTTTATATTATGTTGAAAGTCATCTGTGGCCTGTAGTGCATAGATGGACTTGGTATGATTATGACCAGGGATTATGCGGTGTAATCATGACCGTAATGTTACAAATGATGTGGAAAAAGTCCTCATTGGCCCGTAGTGCATTGATGGACACTTGCTTTGGCCCTGATTACCACCGAAGTGGTTACCACTTCTGGCGTGTTGATTTCCTCCACGCTTGTTGTCACCGCTTCGATGACTGCTCTCACTGGTATTATCATTTTGCCGGCTGTTCTCTTTTGGTTGCGTTTACTCATTATCGCGTTCCACTAACTGAGCCCTATTTAAAACATCTGAATACAAACACAGTTTATGAGAAATAAGATGTTGACGTATCTCCGGCTTCAAACCTCTTAAAAACATTCGCGTCATTCTTTCTTCATTATCCACCAAGTGGGACACAAACCGGGACAACTCGGCAAACTTTGCTTCGTACTGCGACACGGTCATATTATTCTGTTCCAACTTGATGAACTCTACCTCCATGTGACAAATACTTTCGGGAAAGTACTTATCGTTGAATAGTTCTTGGAACTTCTCCCAAGACATTTTCAGTGCGGCAAGTTGAGTACGCTTTACCAATTACTACTAGTAATCTGCATCTCCTCTCAACATAAAGGCGGCAAAGGGAACCTTTTGCTCCTCGGAGCTTCCCAAGACATCAAATATCTTTCTGATCTGCTTATCCATGCTTCCACCTTAAGTGGTTTTGGCTCTCCAATAAACTCTGGTGGTCCCAGCTTCTTGAACTGTTTAGCGGTGACCATCCGAGAGTTTCTAGTGTTTCCACCTATATTTTGGACAGAAGCCACTATCTCCTGCTATTGCATGAATTGCATAAAGCCTCTGAACATTTGATCATTCATCATTTGGTCAGTGTTGTTATTTATATGAGGATTGTCGCCTTCCTGATGCACATTATCCTGATTATTGATATGTGGTGAATCAACGGTCGCTTGTGCTCCATTGATATTCTCAACATTCTCGGATGTCATTTTCAGATACTGCCTCAAAACAAAGGTTAATTGACATGTAACATATTATCCCTAAATTCTGACCGACCAATTAAATATCACATAAACTTAGGTAGGTCATACTAGCGAAGGAATTCCCCGTCTCTCCCCTCCTAGTACTATTCTCACATCTTAGCCAGGGATCATATCCCTAAGCTTTGATACCAACTGTGATGCCCCCAAAATTGGTATACATCACCCATCTTGAGTCGCCAGATATATGGTACAGAATTCAAATACAACTTAATAATACAATTGTCGTGTACAATACGACAAAACATAAACTATGAGTTTGAATACAAATATTGTCTACTAGAGAGTATACAAACTCAAAAGGAGTCCTCATTACAATTATTATTACACTATATCACAGAATAGTGAGGACTACTAATGCACCATCTAGGACCATCACTCCGTTCCCCGACTCGTCCCAGCTATATTATCATTTCTTAAAGAGAACAGTGAAAGAAAGGGTGAGCTCAACTAGCCCGGTAAGAAATATTATGACTAAGATAATGCAGAATAAATTATCATTAGTCTTAAACAGTGTTAAACTGATACAATATAATAAACATCAAGTTTAACTGTAGCAGAACAAGCAATCCATTAAAAGAGTCAAGTAGAGAATAAAATCTACTATCTTTTATGATTTAAAAAGATTTTCATCACTTTTATCGCCGGGACTCAGCTTAATAAATAATCCACATCATTGAATCACCCCTACACTACGGCCAAGGATATTCTTTAGTATCACGAGCATAATTATACATGCACTACGGGCCAAGAATATTTGTGTATTCATTAATGGTCATGATCATGCCAACAACTGTCCATCAATGCATTACGGGCCAATGAATACTTTTACCACATCATTTGTAACATTACGGTCTTGATTATACCGAATAATCCTTGGTCATAATCATACCAAGTCCATTTATGCACTACAGGCCACAGATGACTTTCAATAAAATATAAACATGAGGATGATGACAATGATATAAGAATTCAATAAAACAAGTTCAAGAATTAATTTATCCAGGAACCAACAACGTCCAAACTGTCAACATGATACTGCTTTGTAGAATAAAATTCAAGAATACTCAGAAGAATATTTTCATGAAAAGATACTAGATGAAGCACAAATATCAAGGATATTCCACTAATTTCATGGAGTATAGAAGTCAAAGTTTTAACCAACTGAGTATAATAAAGAATGGAATAACAAAAGAAATCACCATGCATGCGATAGACCGCACAGACAGGTTATTCCAACAGAATAATAAATAACGGAACCAGGTCCGGCGTAAAACGCACAGACAGGATATTCCAACAGAATAATAAAGAATGGAACCAGGTCCGACGTAAAACGCACAGACAGGATATTCCAACAGAATAATAAAGACTGGAACCAGGTCCGGCGTAAAATGCACAGACAGGATATTCCAACAGAATAATAAAGACTGGAATAATAGAAGAATTTCACCAAGTATAGGGTACCCCGCGTATACAGGTTATTCCAATAGAATAATAAATAATGGAATAACATAAGTTCTCTTCATGAATACAAAAGAAATAACACCCCTTACATTAGTAGGAGATTGAATACTGCAGTAGTGTAGTAATAAAATACTCTTCGTCTTTCTCTCTTATTCTCTCTATACTTTCTCTCTCTATAGCTTGAATGAGTTCTTGAAAAATAATGAAGAACTAGGCCTCTATTTATAGAAGATTTCTAGCTTAGCACTTGCAATGTGAAAAGGCAAGCGGCTTGACGACTGGTGATGTGAAAATAAAAGTGGTTTGACGCCTGTAATGTGAAACACCAAGTGGTTTGACGCCTTTAATGTGAAACGATAATTGGTTCGACGCCTGTAATATGAAATGGGAAGTGGTTTGACGTATGGTAAATGTAATTACTATTGGCGAAAGAGACTCTTTAGATAATGACATATGGGCCCCCATAGAATAACCAAATTTACCACAAATGTCTCATAATAGACTCTTTATATACTTCAAGGATTGAATAAATATTACCAGAAATTATTTTATTTTTAATCAACACATATTTAATCTTTCAACAATTATTAATCATTAATATTATAACTTGTCGTCTCAATTATTGATTTAATAATATAACATATTATTCAGATGATACTGTGACAATAATTGAATCAATAATATAAGAGATATGATGCAGCAATTACTGTAGCAATAATTGAGTATAACTGAGTGACTTCTCACGTAAGCATCAATAATCAATACCGTGTGCTACTATGCAACCACGCGTATTACTATACTTTTACTACCGGGTAGTTCAACAGTTTTAACGATAACACCTCCGCCATTATTTTTATAGAAAGATAATTTTGTCATTTTCTAACTACGACAATACTTCCGTTGTGGGGTCCACCAATGATTGTGCCGTCGTACGAATATTTCCTGACAAAAAGAATATTCTTCGACCAATCAAATATTATATAACCACTTGCTTACTTTGAAAAATTTATAAATATTACCCACAACTATAACATTATATCAAATCAACACCATAATATTCAAAAATATAATTCGACAAAATTATTCTTTATTCATAAAAGTCGGGGTCTTATAGTTATTATTGAATGCTGGATAAATTGTATTATAAATGTTTAATATTTATCCTTTATCTCATTTTATTGATTCTTATATCATTGTCATCATCATCATGCTCATATTGTGTTGAAAGTCATCTTTGGTCATAGTGCATAGATGGACTTGGTATGATTATGACCAGGGATTATTTGATATAATCATGACTGTAATGTTACAAATGATGTGGAAAAAGTCCTCATTGGCCCGTAGTGCATTGATGGATAGTTTTTGGTATGATTATGGCTATGGATTCTCTTCAGCCAAGGGTGAAAAGATGAATTATTTTATGGCATAATCATGACCGCTGATGAAAACACGATTATCTTTAGCCCGTAGTGCATGTATAATTTGTGGTCGTGATATTAACAAATATCCTTAGCCGTAGTGCATGGATAATTCAGTGATATGAATTGATTATCGAGCTGAGTCTTAGCGATGAAATATAAATTCATGGATGTGATATTAACGAATATCCTTGGCCGTAGTGCAGGGGTGATTCGACGATGTGGATTATTTATTAAGCCGAGTCTCAACGATAAAATATTTATTATACACTTTTAAGTCGTAGAAGATAGTAGATATCATGCTCAACTTGACTCTTCTAGAATATAGTTGTACGTCTTTGGCATGTAGTGCAAAGATGAATTTTTAATGAATATATTTGGCCGTAGTACAAAGATGAATTTATTAGCATGATTATGAACAGGAATTCTGATTTGGTATAACCATGATTTTTGATGTTTCAGGTGAAGATAGGTGATGAAAATTATCTTCATCCTGGTTGCGAAGAGAAATTTAGAACCACAATTATGATTATGAGTTATTCATATTATTGTGGACAGGAACTGTTGATTTATTTATAGGGATAAAACATTGTTGGTGGACTTTTAATATGGAGAAGATAATAGACCTTATGGTCTATTTGACTCTTCTAATGGATTGCTCATTCCGCTGCAACTATGGTTGAAAAGTTTTATCATCTACTATATGTTCTAAATCTCCGATTTATTAATGATGAAGGCTATTGATGATGTAAATTAGCTTTAGTCATGATATTCTTTACTGGGCTAGTTGTGCTCACCCATTTTGCTTCAAAATTCCTTTCAGGTAATAAGAGTGTTGTCGGGTCGAGCAGGGATAACAGGGGAATAGAACGGTGGTCTCTAGTTGTGGAGGTTCTCCCTAAACAGTATAGAAAAATATGTTGCATTCTATACATCATTTAGTAGTTATATTTGGTGAATCAAATAGGGTGAGGTGAACCCAACTTTGGAAGGGTGTTTTACCACTATCATACAAGATGTCTAATGACATATAACCTCGTGTTATCATAAGACATGGTTGTGCTCATCCACTTGCTGAGTATATCTACGGGCACTACCTATATGATCTTGGAGTATTTTTGAAATATAATATTCACTTGGAGACAGTGGAGATAGTTATATGTCAAGAGAAGACTCACCATTGGAAAGAAGATGGTAGTAATCTTCTCATTTTTCTTTGGGGTCTATTGGGTCAACCAAGGATAATTCTGTGGACATATGATATCTATTATAACCTAGACGCATGGTCTCCCATGTACGAAGGTTTCCTTGAGCACTTCCCAAAGATTTTAATTTCTAAAACAGTTTTTGACTATACTTTTATGTAAATTACCATTGTAAGGTTGTGGTCGAGGCACCATGAGAGTTACATACATTTGTATTAAAACTCATAGTTAACTGTGGTCGTATTCTATACGACAGTTCAACAGTTGTATAAATAAAGTTGTATTTGAATTTTGTACCATGTCTGGTGACTCAGAATGGGTGATGTATACCTAATTTTGGGTACGTCACAATTACTATAGCAATAATTGAACAAAACTGAGTGACTTCTTACGTAAGCATCAATATCGTGTGCTACTATGTAACCACGCGTATTACTGTACTTTTAACACCAGGTGTTTCAACAGTTAACGGTAAAACTTCCGCCGTTATTTTCATAAAGTATTTTTATCGTTTTCTCAATCCGATAATAATTCTGTTGTGGGGTCCACCAATGATTGTGCTTTTGTACGAATTTTCCCTGTTAAAACGAATATTTTCCGACCAATCGAATATTATATAACAACTTGCGTACTTTGAAAAAATTATAAATATAACCCACAACTATAACATTATAACAAATTCACACCTTAATATTCAAAAATGATATTTATAGAAAATTCATCTTTATTCATAAAAGTTGGGGTCTTACAACCTTCCCTTCTTATGAAATTTTGCCCTCAAAATTAGGGTACGTACCTGGTATATCGAAGAGGTAAGGATACCTTGACTTCATTTTTTATTCTAACTCCCAGGTCATTTCCTCAACATCGTGGTTCCTCCACAAAACTTTGACTTGAGGTATCACCTTGGAGCGTACCTGTTCCTTCTTATCCAAGATTTTAACAGGAACCTCTTCATACGTTAAATCTTCCGCTATTTCTTCCGGTTCTAACTCAATAATGTGGTTCGGGTCTTCCACATATTTGCATAACATGGATATGTGAAAAACGTTATGAACACGAGACATACTTGGTGGTAAAGTGAGTCCATAGGCCACAGTTCCTACTCGATCGAGGATTAAAAATGGGCTAATGAATCGAGGATTGAGCTTTCCTCTCCTTCCAAATCTCGTAACTCCTTTCCATGGAGTAACACGTAACAACACATGATCTCCAATATCGAATTCTACGTCCTTTCGATGAAGAACAGCATAACTCTGTTATCGATCTTGTGAGATTTTTATACGTTGTCAGATTGTTTGAATCTTTTCCAAAGACATACGTACCAACTCCGGTCCCAACAACGTTTCTTCACCCACCTCATCCCAGCATACTGGAGAACGACACTTTCTTCCATACAACGCCTCAAATGGAGTCATGCCAATACTTGCTTGATAACTGTTGTTGTAGGAAAACTCCACCAATGGTAAGAACTTTTCCCAACTTCCCTTGAAGTCAAGGACACATAATCTTAATAGATCTTCAAGAGTTTGAATAGTCCTCTCCGACTACCCGTCCGTCTGAGGATGATATGCCGAGCTAAACCGTAAATCCGTGCCCATAGCTTTCTACAAACTAACCCAAAATCGTGAAGTGAATCTTGGGTCTCGATCAGAAACTATGGATACTGACATACCATATAGTCTCATAATCTCATTTATGTACATACGATCAAGAAGTTCAAGTGAATAAGTTTCTCGTATAGGTAAGAAATGAGCCGACTTGGTCAATCTATCAACAATGACCCAAATCGCATGTATGACTTGAGAAACCTTAGGAAGACCGGTAAAAAAATCCATGGTAATGTGCTCCCACTTCCATTCTGGAATTTCAAGTGGTTGCAATGGACCTTTTGGTACTTGATGCTCCACCTTGACTTGTTGACACGTTAGACACCTTGAGATAAACAGCTTTATCTCTCTCTCTCTTCATATTGCCCCACCAAAATGTATGTCGAAGATCATGATACATTTTGGTACTTCCAGAATGGATTGCAAACGGTGTGTTGTGCGCCTCCATCATGATTTTATACTTTAAATCAGGGTCATTAGAAACACAAAGTCTGGAGTTGACTCGAAGTATTCCTTCTTCATCGATTCTTGCTTCCGGCATAGCACCTTCTTGCACTTTCTTTCTCATACGTATCAGCTCCAGGTCTGTAGCTTGAGCAGTTTTAACTCTATCAATTAAAGTTGGTTCTGCTCGTATATTCGCCATCATCACATGGGTCCCTGCAGTCTTTAACTCTATCTTCATCCTTTACAAGTCACACAAAATGGGCCTTTGCGTTGACAATATCGCATTCGTACTTACATATGATCTTCTACTCAATGCGTCAGCTACCACGTTCATTTTTGTAGGATGGTATTGGATGGTATGATCATAATCTTTCAACAGTTCAAGCCAACGTCGTTGTCGCATATTGAGTTCCTTTTGAGTGAAGAAATATTTTAGGCTTTTATAATCCGTAAAGATCTCCATTTTCTCTCCATACAAGTAATGCTTCCAAATTATAAGTGCGAAGACAACAGCTGCCAACTCTAGATCATGAGTAGGATAATTTCTCTCATATTCTTTGAGTTGTCTTGAGGCATAGGCTCTGACTTTCCCATGTTGCATGAGAACACATCCTAACCCTTTGCCCGAAGCATCACTGTAGATGACAAATCCCTCCGAGCCAGATGGTATTGTCAGAACAGGTGCTGAAATGAGTCTCCTCTTGAGTTTTTGAAAACTCTTCTCACATTCCTCGCTCCAACCAAATTTTGTATCTTTCCGAGTCAGTTGAGTTAATAGAGTAGCGATTCGAGAAAATCTTTCCATCAATCTCCGATAATAACCAGCTAAGCCGAGAAAGCTACGTACTTCGGTCACTGATTTGGGTTGCTCCCAGCTTTGAATAGCTTCAATCTTTGCTGGGTCAAATGATATTCCATGACTTGACACTACGTGCCCAAGGAATGCTACTTCTTCAAGCCAGAACTCGCATTTCTTCAACTTGACATAAAGCTTATTTTCACGAAGCATTTGGAGTATCAGCCTCAAGTGTTGCTCATGATCTTCACAGCTTTTGAAATATATGAGGATGTCATCAATAAAGACGACCACAAAGTGATCTAAATATTCCTTAAATACTTGGTTCATCATATCCATGAAGGCATTAGGAGCATTAGTCAATCCAAAAGACATGACTAAGAATTCATAATGCCCATACCGAGTTCTGAAGGCAGTCTTTGGAATATCCTCAGTTCTAACCTTCAGCTGATGATATCCAGAACGAAGATTAATCTTTGAAAAGAATTGTGCTCCTTGCATCTGGTCAAACATGTCGTCAATACGTGGCAATGGGTACCTATTTTTGATGGTGACATGATTTAACTCCTGATAATCAATACAAAGTCGCATACTCCCATCTTTCTTCTTCACGAATAGAACAGGAGCACCCCAAGGAGAAGTACTAGGTCGAATGAAACCGATGTCTAATAATTATTGCAGTTGGGTCTTTAACTCCTGAAGTTCAATAGGAGCCATTCGATATGGGGCTTTGGAAATGGGTTTTGTACCGGGTTCAAGGTCGATACAAAATTCAATTTCACGCTCTGGGGGGAGGCCAGGAAGTTCTTCAGGGAATATGTCAAGAAATTTATTAACAATAGAGATATCATTCAAAACTGACGTATTTTTGTTTAGATCCGTGACATGAGCTAAGAAAGCTTGACATCCATTTTCAATAAACGAATAGCTTTATGGCTTGAGATGACCGTAATTAATTTTAATGGTTTGGTCGCTTGAATTCGCATAATAGGTTGATTAGGAAGATGAAAGCTAACAACCCTACGAAAATAATCAATTTTAGCATGATGAGTAGTTAACCAATCAATCCCTAGAATCACATCAAATGCAAGTATTTTCAATGAAATAAGATCGACAAGTAATGTGAGAGTACCGATTTGAACCAAACAAGACTTATAAACAGTGGATGTAATGAAGGTTTCTCCCAACAGAGTTTCAACAGATAAGTCAAAGTCTAATTTCTCCGGAGTCAAATTTAATCGTTGAGCGCAAGTAGAAGAAATAAAAGAATGGGTAGAACCGGTATAAAATAAGGTATAGACATCGCTAGAGTTTATGATAAGCTTACCCGTGATGACCTCGTTCGGGTTCCTTACTTTCTGGGAGGTCACAACAAATGATCTCTCTTGCACCACCGGTTTTGACTTTTCTGGGATGGCCTTTGGTGCCTCTATCCTAGCTGAACTTGTCTTCGGTTAACGACAAAATCGGGCTAGGTGACCTTCTCTTCCACAATTATAACATGCTTTGGACGGCATCGCGCAGTTTGGACTGATGTGTTCCCTCCCCTCCGCATTTGAAGCATATGATAGGTGGTTGTTCTCTTTCCTTAACAACGGGTGCTGGTGCTGATGTCTTTCCATCATTGTTGAATCTCCTCTTCTTGAAATGTCCATTCTTATTGTTTTGTCCCTGATTACCACCGAAGTGGTTACCATTTCTGGCATGTTGATTCCCTCCACGCTTGTTATCACCGCTTCGATGACTGCTCTCATTGGTATTATCATTTTGTCAGCTGCTCTCTTTTGGTTGCGTTGACTCGTTATCGCGCTTCAATAACTGAGCCCTATTTACAACATCTGAATACAAACACAGTTTATGAGAAATAAGATATTGACGTATCTCCGGTTTCAAACCTCTTAAAAATATTTGTGTCATTCTCTCCTCATTATCAACCAAATGGTACGTAAACTGGGACAACTCGGCAAACTTGGCTTCGTACTGCGATACGGTCATGTTGTTTTGCTCCAGCTTGATGAATTCTACTTCTTTCTTATGACGAATACTTTTGGGAAAGTACTTGTCGTTGAATAATTCTTGGAACTTCTCTCAAGTCATCTTTAGTGCGGCAGGTTGAGTACGTTTTACCGATTCTCACCAGTAATCTGCCTCTCCTCGCAACATAAAGGTGACAAAGGAAACATTTTGTTCCTCGGCGCATCCCAAGACATCAAATATCTTGGGGATCTGCTTTATCCACGTTTTCGTCTTAAGTGGTTTTGGCTCTCCAATAAACTCCGGTGGTCCCAGCTCCTTGAACTGTTTAACGGTGATCGTCCGAGAGTTTCCAGTGTTTCCATCTACATTTTAGACAGGAGCCACTCTCGCCAGATGTTGCATGAATTGCATATAGCCTTTGAACTTTCCATCATTCATCGTTTGGTCAGTGTTGTTGTTTGCATGAGAATTATTACCTTCCTGTTGCACATTATCCTGGGTATTGATCTGTGGTGACTCAACGATCTCCTGTGCTCCATTGCTATTCTCAACATTCTCGGATGTCATTTTCAGATACTTCCACAAAACAAAGGTTAATTGACATGTAACATATTATCCCTATACTCTGACCATCCAATTAAATACCAAATAAACTTAGGTAGGTCATACTAGCGAAGGAATTCCCCGTCTCTCCCCTCCTATTTCTAGTCTCATATCTTAGCCAGGGATCATATCCCTAAGCTTTGATATCAACTGTGACGATGTGACGCCCCCAAAATTAGGTATACATCACCCATCTTGAGTCGCCAGATACATGGTACAGAATTCAAATACAACTTAATAATACAATTGTCGTGTACAATACGACAAAATATAAACTGTGAGTTTGAATACAAATATTGTCTACTAGAGAGTATACAAACTCAAAAGGAGTCCTCATTACAATTATTATCACACTATATCATAGAATAGTGAGGACTACTAATGCACCATCTAGGACCATCACTACGTTCCCCGACTCGTCCCAGCTATATTCTCATTTCCTGAAGAGAACAGTGAAAGAAAGGGTGAGCTCAACTAGCCCAGTAAGAAATATTATGACTAAGATAATGCAGAATAAATTATCATTAGCCTTAAACAGTGTTAAACTGATACAATATAATAAACATCAAGTTTAACTGCAGTGGAACAAGCAATCCATTAAAAGAGTCAAGTAGAGAATAAAATCCACTATCTTTTATGATTTAAAAGGTTTTTCATCACTTTTATCGCTGGGACTCAGCTTAATAAATAATTCACATCATCGAATCACCCCTGCACTATGGCCAAGGATATTCATTAGTATCACGACCATAATTATCCATGCACTACGGGCCAAGAATATTTGTGTATTCATTAATGGTCATAATCATGCCAACAACTGTCCATCAATGCACTACGGGCCAATGAGGACTTTTACCACATCATTTGTAACATTACGGTCATGATTACACTGAATAATCCCTGGTCATAATCATACCAAATCCATCTATGCACTACAGGCCACAGATGACTTTCAATAAAATATAAACATGAGGATGATGACAATGATTAAGAATTCAATAAAACAAGTTCAAGAATTAATTTATCCAGGAACCAACAACGTCCAAACTGTCAACATGATACTGCTTTATAGAATAAAATTCAAGAATGCTCAGAAGAATATGTCCATGAAAAGATACTAGATGAAGAACAAATATCAAGGATATTCCACTAATTTCATGGAGTATAGAAGTCAAAGTTTTAACCAACTGAGTATAATAAAGAATGGAATAACAAAAGAAACCACCATGCATGCAATAGACCGCACAGGTCTCCCTCTCCTTCTCCCCTAGAGTAATATGTTGAATAACCGCTCGCTCAGTCAAATCTTGGACCTCGTCTCGTAACTCCACGGTACGGTCGTATAACATGTCATACATCTCAGGATCAATGGTGTACCGTGGTAACTCCTCTTCTTCCTCTTCCTCTTCCTCTTCCTCATCAAATTCCTCCTCATGATCCTCCTCAGGATCAGTCTCAGGTTCATACTCCTGACTAACAACGGTGATCAATGGAGATGACTCCCTCTGTACCAGCTGTTCCCTAACGACATGGATGTCTCGGGGTTCCTCCTCTGTAGGTACTATAGGTAGACGGGGTTCTTCCTCCCCAGCTTGTCTAGCTTTTCCAACATTCGACATCCTGACAACAAAATTTTAAGTTTTAGTTACTAAGTCGTACTATCTAACGCAAACTTTAACACATAAACACATAAAGTATTTTATTATCTCCAATGAATTATAGAAATTCATTTCTTATAACTCGATAAGAGTTTTCCATTACTATCTTCTTTCTATAAGGCTACTACCTAAGGTTGTTCACCCACCTAAGGTTCATAACCTACAGCTTTGATACCAACTTGTTGTTAGGTTTGTAATATTCATGAACGCAATCAAATTGCAAAAATAAACAGAAGCGTGTAAAATCAGAGTTTTAAAATTTTACAAACCATATACCCGGATCACCCTTTATGCATAATTATTAATTAAACGAAAAGATAAAGAATAAAATCATACCCTTGAAGATCGAGCTTCCTCAGGTACAAGTTCACCTCCAATCCTTTTCGCGTTCAACTTGAATCCACCGGGTTTGGTTCCTTCCTTTGATCAATGTTAGCCACCCAAGTGTTTGGCCTCTAGAGGTGATCCACCAAGAAAGAATAGAGATTCAAGAAGATGGGTGGTTGGCTAAACCCTAGTTTTTCTATCTCTATAGAAAAAGGCGTACTCTCCCAACTATTGGAATTACGTATTCTAATAATACGTCAACCTCTCTATCACCCATAATAAGACTCCTCTTATTTATAGATGTGGGCAACCCATCCTTAATAATTAAGGAATTGGGTTTTATTTTAATTAATTAAACTCTTTTAATTAATTAGGCTCCTAATCTTATAATTAGGAATAATTAATTAACCTTTTAATTAATTAAGCTCCCTAATCTTATTAGGGATAATTAATTAAACTCTTTTAATTAATTTGCCTCCTAATCCTATTAGGATATTTGAGAGTACTTTTATTAATTAATTCCCAAACTCCTTTAGGAATTAAATAATAATAATCGTAATAATAATAATAAGACTCATCTTATTAATTTATATTTAATATTTCCAAAATATTAAATAATAAATATTAAGCTATTTAATTTATTCTATCACCATAGATTAAATTAAATATACTTAACTTATTATTACGATTATGTCATTAACTTCTTAAATAATTATTCTTCCTTTTATGGTGTGACCCTTTAGGTTCTCCATATATAAACCGGTTGTGAATAAATCAATTAGAACAATTCTAATCTTATTTAAATAAATAAATTAAACTAATAATTTATTTAAATAAATAATATTTATTCTACAATAGGGATAAGCCTCCCTAGCGATCAACGACTTTCCAGATAATATAGATTTCAACATTAATCATAAAAGAACCTTTGAGTAAATAGTTGCCGTACAATTCAATCCTTCCATCATACAATGTCCCAATTAAATATAAGACATGGAATTACTGTCAAGTCTTATTTTATTTAATTATATATATTTCGACTCTTAAATGCACAACTCCAAATAATGCAAATTAGAAACTCCTTTCTAATTTTTTTCTGCCTTGGCCAAGGACTACTGAGTTGTCATTTATCGAATCACATAGGACATTTTTCTTTTTTTTATTAGAAGTGGTAGATTCTTTATTGATCATACATTATCTCCATGTACTACTTATTATACCCAAGCATATCCTTTGATATACCCTAAGGGACTTAAGGAATAAGTCAAAGTATAACTCATCATACACAAGATACTATGATGATCTCAAGTCCAAGGATCACTTGTACTACTATCACTACAGGAATTCCTATTGACATGCAAGTAAAACTCCATTAGTTATTCCTTAGCGAGTCACGTTCAGTGAACTTATTCTCTAATAAGCACCTACATACTTGCTTTAGTGTCTCCACACAAATGATCATGAGATCAATCATCCTCATCCAATGAGCAAGCAACGTATGTACCAATCTATCCGGATTCACTAATCCCCAATTTAGTAATCCAACGATTGGGAACTATTTTAGTTTTAAGCTTTCTAAGAATTTAGATCTCATTAGAATGATCATCATCATTATTCTAAAAACATTGCTTAAAACTATGGGTTTATTGTGAAACCCCAGATTTTATGAATAAAGAATTAATTTTCTCGAAATAATTTTTTTATATTATGGTGTGAATTTGAGATAATATTATAGTTGTGGGTAGTATTTATAAATTTTGCAAAGTATGCAAGTTGTTATATTATATTCGATTGGTCAGGGAATATTCTTTGTGTCGAAAAATATTCGTACGATGGTACAATTATTGGTGGACCCCACAACGGAATTATTGTCGGATTGAGAAAACGACAAAAATATTTTATTGAAAATAACGGCGGAAGTTTTACCGTTGATACTGTTGAACTACTGGGTAGTAAAAGTACAGTAATACGCGTTGTTGCATAGTAGCACACGGTATTGATTATTGATATTTATGTGAGAAGTCGCTCAGTTTGATTCAATTATTGTCGATTAATAATATGAATTATTATAGCGATGATGACGTTTTGTTTTATTCGTATTATTAACGTAATAAAACAGAAACATCTTTTTATATAAAACAGAATACTTTATTAAAGTTATTTTATAAATAGAATATATTATATTTTATTATGCATAGTGTTGCATAGTGTTTTGCATAGTGTTGCATAGTATTTGCATAGTAAAAATCTTTTTATATAAATAGAATATATTATATTTTATTTAAAAGATTTTTCTTTAAATATGGACCGTCAGATTAAAGTAAATCAATCTGGACCGTTCATGGATTAGTTACTATGCATTCCATTTTCCTATAAATAGAAGCTCATTCCTTCATTATTTTCTTACGAATTCACTGAACTCTAGAGAGAGAAACTATAGAGAGATAGAAGAAAAGCTTTCTGCTACTTAACTTTTCTTTTCCCATATCCAGTTTCTGTTACGGTAAGGGGTGTTATTCTTTCTTATTCATGAAGAGAACTGTTGTTATTCCATTTCTTATTATTCTGTTGGAATAACCTGTATACGCGGTCTACCCTATACTTGGTGACATTCTTCTATCATTCTGTTGGAACATCCTGTCTGTGTGTTTTACACCGGACCTGGTTCCGTCTTTATTATTATTCCGTTGGAACATCCTGTCTGTGTGTTTTACACCAGACCTGGTTCCGTCTTTATTATTATTCCGTTGGAACATCCTGTCTGTGTGTTTTACACCGGACCTGGTTCCGTCTTTATTATTCTGTTGGAACATCCTGTCGGTGTGAATTTCACCTGACCTGGTTCCATTATTATTATTCTGTTGGAATAACCTGTCTGTGCGGTCTATCGCATGCATGGTGATTTCTTTTGTTATTCCATTCTTTATTATACTCAGTTAGATAAAACTTTGATTTCTATACTCCATGAAATTAGTGGAATATCCTTGACATTTGCGCTTCATCCAGTATCCTTTCATGGAAATATTCTTCTGATCATTCTTGAATTTTACACCACAAAATAGTATCGTGTTGACAATTTGGACGTTAATAATTCCTGGATAAAATAATTCTTGAACTTGTTTTATTGAATTCTTATATCATTGTCATCATCCTCTTATTTATATTTTTGAAAGTCATCTGTGGCCTGTAGAGCATGGATGGACTTGGTATGATTATGACCAGGGATTATTCGGTGTAATCATGACCGTAATGTTACAAATGATGTGGTAAAAGTCTCATTTGCCGTAGTGCATTGATGGACAGTTGTTGGCATGATCATGACCATTGATGAATATACAAATATCCTTGGCCCGTAGTGCATGGAATTTGTGGTCGTGACCCTAATGAGTATCCTTGGCCGTAGTGCAGGAATGATGTGGATTATTTATTAAGCTGAGTCTCAGCGATAAAAGTGATTAAAAACTTTTTAAATCATAAAAGATAGTAGATTCTATTCTCTACTTGACTCTTTTAATGGATTGCTTGATCCGCTGCTGTTAAACTTGATGTGGTTATATTTTATCAGTTTAATACTGTTGAAGGCTAACGATAATTTATTCTGCATTATCTTAGTCATAATATTTCTTACTGGGCTAGTTGAGCTCACCCTTTCTTTCACTGTTCTCTTCAGGAAATGAGAACATAGCAGGGACGAGTCGGGGAACGGAGTAATGGTCCAGAGGATAGCATTAGTAGTCCTCACTATTCTGTGAAATAGTATGACAATAATTGTATTGAGGACTCCTTTTGAGTTTGTATGATCTCTAGTAGACAATTATTGTATTCAAACTCACAGTTGTATTTTGTCGTATTATACACGACAGTGGTATTAGTAAGTTGTATTTGAATTCTGTACCATGTAAGTGACTACTCAAGATGGGCGATGTATACCTAATTTTGGGGGCGTCACATTTATCACATATTATAAAACAGCATCATGTAGATAATTAAAAGCCTTTAATAAATTAATACTTTTTATTAATAAATTAATAAGATTGTTTACAAAGTATATGCTTTATCATCAAACATGATTGGCTTGTGTGCATACTACTTTCAATCTCCCACTTGCACTAAAGCCAATCGCCATGGTATCTCATACCCTTCTTCTCTAAGTGACGATTATCCTGCTGTTGGATAAGCTTTAGTTAATGGATATGTAATATTGTTCTTGAGAGTTCACTATCTCTATAGTGATTTCCCATCTTTCAATGATTCTTATAATCAAATGAAAGTGCCTCAACACATGTTTAGATCCAAGATGAGACTTAGGAACAATTCCTAGTTCTGTAATGAACTTTTAATCCAAACAATCAACTTGCAGCTTCATTTACAGCTATATACTTTGTCTTTATCACTAAACCAACAACTCTTTGCTGTTTGGAACCTTTCCAATTTCACTACACCACCGTTTAAAGTAACCCTTTACCTTAAAGTGGATTTTATGTCGTCTTGGTCTGTCTGAAAAAACTTATCTGTTAAGCCCTCTAGTTTTAATTCAGGCCCACCATGTATGATCACATCCTTAGTGCTGGTAAAGAACTTTAAGATGTTTTTCACTGACTCACAGTGAACTTCTCCAGAATATGACTGATCAATATCAGGTCTCGTATATTTCATTGCATACATGATAGTTACTCATGTGATCTCTCTTTTGCAGTCTTTGGGGACTATTAAGAGAGATACACTCCATAGCTCATCAACATGAGACATCTCTTGGAGTTTGCCATGCTAAACGACTTTAGCATCAAATGAATATACGTTTCTTGGGTTAAGTCGAGCATTCTATTAAATCTATCTATATAGATTTGAATCCCCAATTAAGATAACCAAATCATTCATGGAGGAATGTTTAGACAACTTTATCTTTACTGATTATAGCATTAGTATGTCATCCCTTATCCGTAGTATATCAACATATAATACTAGGAATGTCACAACGCTCCCACTGACCCTTTTGTACACACTAGAAGTCTTACTTCATCGTATGTAACTCTGGATCATCATCTTCTATGATGTGTACCTCATCATCATCATCTATGATGAATCCATACCTCCTAGGTATCTTCGATACTATTCCAGATTTACGATTCGGTTGTGGTACAATAGGTCTATCTATAGGTTCCTCTTATTTGACTTGTAGTGTTTTGTGGTTCTTGAACTTTTCAAGATGTATTATCCTCCCACTAGCCCCTTCAATGATAAACACCTTTATCTTAGAAGGCAGCATGTTTCGCAACAAACACCTTTTGCTAAGTAGGATCATAGAACATATGCCCTGCACCGTCATATTGAAAGTTCTGGCGGTTGGTCGGTTTGTTGCAGGTGGTCCGGTGATGGTTAAGGTATTTCCACTGTTATTTCCACGGTTACCTCCTGGCACTGCTCCTCCTGATCCCTTCTTAGGGCAGTCTCTTGCTAAATGATATTTCGAACCACAGTTGAAACAGGCACCCTTCTTTGGGTTTGGACAGTTCGGTGCTATGTGGCCTTCCTGACCACAATTGTAGCACACTCTTTTTCCTTTCATACAAACTCCTAGATGGGCTTTCCCGTAAGTCGGGCATGCTTCGATTCTTTTCTTCTAATTACCTTGCTGATTTCCCGATGATGAGCTGTCGTTCCACCTTTTCTTCTGATTAAAATTTCCACCTCATGCGCCACTTCCACTGGCCTTGTTATTAATTTCACCTTCACTCTTCTTCTTCTTCTGATCTTGATTGTACTTGGTCACCGCATCGCTCCAACCTTCAGTGAGGATGGCCTTTTCCAGTACTCCGGCAAATGTGTTTATCTAAAACATTGAAACTTTACTGTAAACCCAAGGCTTAAGACCTTGCTCAAATCTTCTGGCCTTTCTCCCGTCAGTGTGTACTTGGTACAGGGCAAACCTTGCCAACTCATTGAATTTAGCCGCGTAGTCAGGTACGCTCATGTTTCCCTGCTTCAGTTCCAGAAATTGAACCTCCATCTGGTTCTGTGAACTGGTCAGGAAATACATTTCAAAGAACATCTCTTTAAATCTCTCCCACGTAATTACACCTTCACCTCCTCGCACTTTGTTTTCTTGCCATAAGTAGCTAGCCTCAGTCTTCAGCATAAACATTGTAAAAGCGGTCTTCTGGTCTTCTCTAACCCTAGCAACGTCAAAAACCTTCTCCATTTCCATAACCCACATTTGAGCCTCGATCGGGTTCCTGTAACCTTTAAACCCTGGCGGTCCCACCGCCTTGAAATCTTTAAATGTAGTGCTTGGTGGAGCTTGCGGTTAATTATTCATGGCTCCAGTCAGTAAGTTAACCAACTACTGCACAGGATTAGCGTTGCCATTATTGTTATTATTGGTAGACTCTTCCTGAGCCGGTTGACGCTGTTGTCTTCTCCTTGGTGGCATATTTCTGTTAAATAAACGCTTATTAGAACTTTATTTATTTCTCTTAAATAGTTAAGGCATTACTCAACAATTTAACATATCACTTAACACATTATCTCAAACAACTTGATATATATATTCATTCAAACTAAAAGTTTTAACATTAAATGATACCATAACTGCTATTTACATCAACTATCCTGGAATAAAGAGTTCACATGATTTAAAATATTAACATATTCCTTCGTTCATAACCACATCGGAATTTACATATTAAAACTAACTAAGTCTTTCACATAATTAAACGGATTCTATTCCTGTCTATCAAGGTGCTAAATAGCCTTGTCACGCTCCTCATTCATGATACGAGACATCGTCCTGCGATCCAGCATATACGATGGAAGTCCTTCGAACTGAATGGGGTACCTCAAAACTCGATCTTGGGCCTCATCCATTTCATGATTAAGTGTAGAGTATGTCTCTTCAAGCTTTGCCTTCTTTGCACAACTATCATCTTCTGCACGATCAGCTAGACGTGATTCTCTTACCCAGCCTTCCTCTGCTATGTTCAGCCTTTCGGAGGTTTCCTTCAGTTCCTTCTTCAGTTTCTCTATCTCCTCGGTCTTATCTTCAGTTTAAACCTTCTCATAGGTCTTATCTACATTTGCCAGTTGTGAGTGAAGAGTCGAAATCTCCCTCTCCTTCTCCCCTAGAGTAATATGCTGAATAACCGATCGCTCAGTCAAATCTTGGACCTGGTCTCGTAACTCCACGTTACGGTCGTATAACGTGTCATACATCTCAGCATCAACGGTGTACCGTGGTAACTCCTCTTCTTCCTCTTCCTCTTCCTCATCAAATTCCTCCTCAGGATCCTCCTCAGGATCAGTCTCAGGTTCATGCTCCTGACCAACAATGGTGATCAATGGAGATGACTCCCTCTGTACCATCTTTTCCCTAACGACATGGATGTCTCGGGGTTCCTCCTTTGTAGGTACTATAGGCAGACGGGGTTCTTCCTCCCCAGCTTGTCTAGCTTCTCCAACATTCGACATCCTGACAACAAAATTTTAAGTTTTAGTTACTAAGTCGTACTATCTAACGCATACTTTAACACATAAACACATAAAGTATTTTATTATCTTCAATGAATTACAGAAATTCATTTCTTATAACTCGATAAGAGTTTTCCATTACTATCTTCTTTCTATAAGGCTACTACCTAAGGTTGTTCCCCCACCTAAGGTTCATAACCTACAACTTTGATACCAACTTGTGACACCCCCAAATCCGGGTACTTTAATTCCACGGGATTTGGTGTTCACTGTACAAATATCATCTAACTATCTACCCATAATAATGCAAACCATGCAATAGATAGAAATAAAATCTTCCCCTTATGGGGTTACAACATCTGAATAATAAACATCATCCCAGGTTGAACTAACCTTAAACGTCTGTGCGAAAATATAAATAATAAGTCTTAAACAACATCATTAACTCAAGTCTAATATAAGTACATCATCAAATAGAATAACAAGTCTTCATCATTTGCTAACTTTGCCCTTGCCCTTACTAGTGGAAGGTTCATCAGTTCTTTCGTTCTTAACTACAATGTTATTATTAAGCAAGAGTGAGCACTATTGCCCACAAGTATAATAATGAAATAACAGTATAATAACATGCGAGTAAATCATAGACATTTGAATAAAAGCTCAACTTTTGAATCAAGAATGAATAACAAGAATCAAAAGAATTCTGAGGGTCATAAGACCTTGAACTATGTCCTAGGTTACCAAGGGTTATACTTGAAACCTTTAACAGTCATAAGACTATGGACCTTTCTTCTCGTACTTAGGGGGATCAGCCCTTAGTACCATACTGTGCACAATATCTTAACGCTAACGCATAAATAAATCCCTTTGCAGGGTTGTTCATCTCAGTTTGACATTCGAGTCCGCACTAAAGGAAGTTTGGTTTGGATAATTCAATAAGGGTTCTGAAATTTAGAACGTTCATCAACTAAGGACTAGTTGAATCAATAAAGTTCACTAGTCTAATAAGGTTCAACAATAATGATATTCAATTTGAATAATAATCTCAAGAATTATACAATAGGATAATTATTGTATAACTGAATCATGCTTTGAAAAGATAATCCATCTTTATTATAACATTTGAACTTGAATAATAGAATTGATAATTTACTCGAGGTAAATAATAAACTTGAACAATAATGACAAGTAGGGTTAGGAAACTTGTATCGTGCGTAGATTACACTTTAACTAAACACGTTATTTGAATTTAATCCTACATACCATTCGCATTCACAATACCAGTTAATTCTAACTTAACTAATCATCATAAACTCATTCTCTTTGTCTACTTTAATTATTGACTATACTTAGTCAATTTATCACATTTACTGCCACATAATATCACTTCATGAATAATAATCTAATTATGAATTCAATAATTCAATCCACATGTAATTATGTTATTTACATGTTATAAAACTATTTTATCATCACATTATACTTCTAACATGTTTACATATTCATTACATTAATTCACTAACACATTGTTAGACTTAAACATTTCAAAAATCTAATTCTTGAACTTTCTAAAGAGTGGCGCTGCGGCGTCACTGTTATACATGATCTTCGCGCTGCGGCGCGATGGCGCTGCGCCCGGACACTTGCTGCTGCGATGCCGTGGCGCTGCGGCTTGAGTCATGGCGCTACGGCGCGATGGCGCTGCTGCACGGGACTTCAGTTCTGGAGTTGGCGCCGCGGCGCAAGACTCCAGACTTTGATTCCCAGTTTGCGAAGAACACAGAGTTCAGCGAAAAGGACACTAAATAATCATTAATTTCACTAAATTAACATACCCACATTTTAATAATTCATGTGTAAACATAACCCAACATTTATATACTGACATTAACCAATTTAAAAACTTAATAACAAATTTGAGGAATGTGAATTTCACTGACTTTGATGTTCATAAAGATTTAGAAAATAAAACATGAAAATTGTCACTACGAATTCGTTATAAAACCGAATCCGTTTATTTAAACCTTGGTCTCTTCGTATTAACATGCATAACAACATACAAGTGTAAAATTTAGGAATAATATATGATTAATACATAAAATATCATGTATAAGGCCATAAGGCCATAACCCATACTCTAAAATTTTGTAGAAATTATATACGACATGTTTTCATCATATTGATGTTATGGTTAACAAAATATATATGATTAAATATGATTTGATAACATCTTAACCCATATATTCACATAAGCCTTACAAATTCTCATCATAAAGACTTTACAGTCCTTGAAAACCATTTGTATAAAAAACTTAAATACGTAAAAGTAGAAATTAGGTTTGGGAGAAATTACCCAGAGTATAATCTAGAGGAGATGATTCACAGATGATCCTTTCTCAACACTTGTTAATTATACACTCAAATTTTCTCTCAGACTTCTCAATATTTTCTCTGTGATGCTTCTTAGACTTAGGCAATAATGAAGAAAGAACAAAAGAAGGCGTCGATATAAGAACTGACGCGTTGTGGTCAGTTATCCTATCATGGGTAACTGATCCCAACTCCCAATAAGGCCTTGTTTGGCTAGAAAGAAAAGGTTTTCAAATCACTTAATTTAATAAAACTTTATCATATAGTTTAAATCATGTCACACTCACTTGCACAATAATTCATATATCTTATTTAATATAAATAAAATATAATAACTTCTCATAAATTCACATAG
Organism: Panax japonicus; assembly: GCA_020205505.1. Taxonomy (NCBI): domain Eukaryota; kingdom Viridiplantae; phylum Streptophyta; class Magnoliopsida; order Apiales; family Araliaceae; genus Panax; species Panax japonicus. The sequence goes on along the minus strand of CM035097.1, from coordinate 53,866,647 downwards.
TCATATATTTAATTTTCTCATTAATAAATAATGTCAAATTATTAACTCTCTAATTAAAAATTAAATTAATTAAATAACATCATGCTTAATTAAATAATTCATTTAATTCAACAAGCTCACATAATTATATACTTGAATAATAATTATTCTCCACATTAATTTAATAAATGTAACACATATAATTAAATTAATCTACCACAATTGAATCAATTAATTATTTAATCTAATAATTAAATCATCGAAAAATATTTATCTAATTCAATAAATATTAAAATTAAATTACAAAATTCTCGTTCGTCACATCGGGTCTTTCACATATTTACGTAATATAGATATATGAAAAACATTATGAACACGAGACATACTTGGAGATAAGGCGAGTCTATAGGACACAGTTCCTACTCGATCGAGGATTAAAAATGGGTCGATGAATCGAGGATTGAGTTTTTCTCTCTTTTCAAATCTTGTAACTCATTTCCATGGAGCCACACGTAACAACACATGATCTCCTATATCGAATTACACGTCCTTTCGATGAAGATCAGCATAACTCTTTTATCGATCTTGTGAGGTTTTTATACATGGTCAGATCGTTTGAATCTTTTCCGTAGTCATACGTACCAACTCCGGTCCCAACAACGTTGCTTCACCCACCTCTTCCCAGCATACTGGAGAACGACACTTTCTTCCATACAACGCTTCGAATGGAGCCATGCCAATACTTGTTTGATAACTATTGTTGTAGGAAAACTCCACAAATGGTAAGAACTTGTCCCAACTTCCCTTGAAATCAAGGACACAGAGTCTTAATAGATCTTGAAGAGTTTGAATAGTCCTCTCCGACTGTCCGTCCGTCTGAGGATGATATGCCGAGCTAAATCGTAAGTATGTGCCCATAGCTTTTTGCAAACTAACCCAAAATCATGAAGTGAATCTTGGGTCTCGATCAGAAATTATGGATACAGGCATATCATGCAGTCTTACAATCTCATTTATGTACATACGAGCAAGATGTTCAAGTGTATAAGTTTCTCGTATCGGTAAGAAATGAGCAGACTTGGTCAATCTATCAACAATGACCCAAATTGCATCTATGCCTTGAGAAACCTTAGGAAGACCGGTAACTAAATCTATGGTAATGTGCTCCTACTTTCATTCTGGAATTCCAAGTAGTTGCAATGGACCTTTTGGTACTTGATGCTCCGCTTTAACTCGTTGACAAGTTAGACACCTTGAGATAAACAACGCTATCTCTCTCTTCATATTGCTCCACCAAAATGTATGACGAAGATCATGATACATTTTGGTACTCCCAAGATGGATTGCAAACGGTGTGTTGTGTGCCTCCATCATGATTCTATGCTTCAAGTCAGAATCGTTAGAAACACAAAGTCTGGAGTTGAATCTAAGTATTCCTTCTTCATCGATTCTCGTTTCTGGAATAGCTTCTTCTTGCACTTTCTTCTTCATACGTATCAGCTCCAGGTCCGTAGCTTGAGTAGCTTTAACTTTATCAATTAAAGTCGGTTCTACTAGTATATTTGTCATCATCACATGGGTCCCTGGAGTCTTTAACTCTATCTCCATCCTTTCCAAGTCACATAAAATGGGCATTTGCGTTGACAATATCGTACTCGTACTTGCATATGATCTTCTACTCAATGCGTCAGCTACCACGTTCGCTTTTCCAGGATGGTTTTGGATGGTATGATCATAATCTTTCAACTGTTCAAGCCAACGTCATTGTCGCATGTTGAGTTCCTTTTGAGTGAAGAAATATTTGAGGTTTTTTGATCCGTAAAGATCTTCACTTTCTCTCCATACAAGTAATGCCTCCAAATTTTAAGTGCAAAGACAACAGCTGCCAACTCTAGATCATGAGTAGGATAATTCCTCTCATATTCTTTGAGTTGTCGCGAGGCATAGGCTATGACTTTCCCTTGTTGCATGAGAACGCACTAAAAGAAATCAAACAAAAAATAACGCTAAAATTTGTCAAATAGAATTCATTTTTCGTCACTAAAACATTTTGTGACGATTGTTAATCGTCATAGAGACCGTCACCGTATGAGCGTGGTATTAGGTATATTTGACACTATTTGATGTCGTCACTAAATGTTTTAACTTGTGGTAATGATCTACATCATTGTCACTATAATTAATTACTTTTAGTGACGTTAATAGTATCACTATTTGAATGAAACTTTCGTCACTCTATATTATGTTTCGTCATCAAAACTTGGTGCATTAAATGACAAAAATCATTTTTTGTCATTAAATGATATTATTTTAGTGACGAAAATATGTTACTCTATTTAAATCATCTAATTTTAATGACGACAATATTGTCATATTTATGATTATTCTTTTGTCATATTATTGTGTTTATCATCACCAAAAATAAGAAAATAAATGACAACAGAACAATTCGTCACCTAATAATATATTTAACATGATAATTATGTTGTTGTCATTTCATATTTTAAATAATATTACAAAATAATTTGTCACAAAAGAGTTATTTTTTGAGACACATTTTTCAATGTCATTAATTGAATACTTATCGTGACGATACATCTCTTCACAAAAAGAGTTACTAATAGATGACAAATCTCTCCGAGCCAGATGGTATTGTCAAAACAGATGCTGAAATGAGTCTCCTCTTGAGTTCTTGAAAACTCTTCTCTCCAACCGAACTTCGTATCTTTTCGAGTTAGCTGAGTTAATGGTGTAGCGATTCGAGAAAATCCTTCCACAATTCTCCGATAATAACCAGCTAAATCAAGAAAGCTACTTACTTCGGTCACTGATTTAGGTTGCTCCCAGCTTTGATTAGCTTCAATCTTTGCCGGGTCAACAGATATTCCATGACTTGATACTACGCGCCCAAGGAATGCTACTTCCTCAAGCCAGAACTTGCATTTCCTTAACTTGGCATAAAGCTTGTATTCACGAAGCTTTTGGAGTATCAGTCTCAAGTGTTGCTCATGATCTTCACGTCTTTTGGAATAAATAAGGATGTCATCAATAAAGACGACCACAAAGTGATCCAAATATTCCTTGAATACTTGGTTCATCGTATCCATGAAGGCAGCAGGAGCATTAGTCAATCCAAAGGACATGACTAGGAATTCATAATGCCCGTACCGAGTTCTAAAAGCCGTATCTGGAATGTCATTGGTTCTAATCTTCAATTGGTGATATCCGGAACGAAGATCAATCTTTGAAAAGAATTTGGCTCCTTGCAACTGGTCAAACAGGTCATCAATACTTGGCAATGGGTACCTATTTTTTATGATGACATGATTCAACTCCCGATAATCAATACAAAGTCACATACTCCCATCTTTCTTCTTCACGAATAGAATAGGAGCACCCTAAGGAGACGTACTAGGACGAATGAAACCAATGTCTAACAATTCCTGCAGTTGGGTCTTTAACTTTTGGAGTTCAATAGGAGCCATTTGATATGGGGCTTTGGAAATGGGTTTTGTACCAGGTTCAAGGTTGATACAAAATTCAATTTCACGCTCTGGGGGTAGGCAAGGAAGTTCTTCAGGGAATACGTCAGGAAATTTATTAACAATAGAAATATCGTTCAAAACTGACATTTTTTTATTTAAATCTGTGACATGAGCTAAGAAAGCTTGACATTCATTTTTTAATAAACGAATAGCTTTATGGCTTGAAATGACCGTGATTGATTTTAATGGTTTGGTCACTTGAATTCGCATAATAGGTTGGTTAGGAATATCAAAGCTAACAACCTTACGAAAATAATCAATTTTTGCATGATGAGTAGTTAACCAATCAATCCCTAGAATCACGTCAAATGCAAGTATTTTCAATGAAATAAGATCGACAGGTAATGTGAGGGTACCAATTTGAACCAAACAAGACTTATAAACAGTGGATGCAATGAAGGTTTCTCCTAACGGAGTTTTCACAGATAAGTCAAAGTCTAATTTCTCCGGAGTCAAATTTAATCGTTGAGCGCAAATAGGAGAAATAAAAGAATGGGTAGAACCGATATCAAATAAAGTATAGACTTCTCTAGAGTTTATAATAAGCTTACCCATGATGACCTCATCCGGGTTCCTTGCTTTCTGGGAGGTCACAACAAACGCTCTCCCTTGCACTACCGGTTTTGACTTTTCTTGGACGGCCTTTGGTGCCTCCATCCTAGCTGAAATTGTCTTCGGTGAACGACAAAATCGAGCTAAGTGACCTTGTCTTCCACAATTATAACATGCTTTGGACAGCATCGCGTAGTTTAGACTAATGTGCCCCTCCCCTCTGCAATTGAAGAATATGATAGGTAGTCGTTCTCCTTCCTTAACGACAGGTGTTGGTGCTGACGTCTTTCTATCATTGTTGAATCTCCTCTTCTTGAAATTCTCATTCTTATTGCTTTGGCCCTGATTACCACCGAAGTGGTTACCACTTCTGGCCTGTTGATTTCCTCCACGCTTGTTGGTACCGCTTCGATGGCTGCTCTCACTGTTATTATCATTTTGCCGGCTGCTCTCTTTTGGTTGCGTTGACTCGTTATCGCGCTCTACTAACTGAGCCTTATTTACAACATCTGAATACAAACACAGTTTATAAGAAATAAGATGTTGACGTATCTCCGGCTTCAAACCTCTTAAAAACATCCGCGTCATTCTTTTCTTCATTATCCACCAAGTGGGACGCAAACTGGGACAACTCGGCAAACTTTGCTTCGTATTGCGACACGGTCATATTATTTTGTTCCAACTTGATGAACTCCACCTCCTTCATGTGACGAATACTTTCGGGACAGTACTTGTTGTTGAATAGTTCTTGGAACTTCTCCCAAGACATTTTCAGTGCAGCAGGTTGAGTACGCTTTACCGATTTTCACCAGTAATCTGCCTCTTCTCGTAACATAAAGGCGGTAAAGGGAACCTTTTACTCCTCGGAGCATCCAAAGACATCAAATATCATGGTGATCTGCTTTATCCATAATTCCGCCTTAAGTGGTTTTGGCTCTCCAATAAACTCTGGTGGTCCCAGCTCCTTGAACTATTTAGCGGTGACCGTCCAAGAGTTTCCAGTGTTTCCACCTACATTTTTGGACAGGAGCCGCTCTCCCCTGTTGTTGCATGAATTGCATAAAGCCTCTGAACATGTGATCATTCATCATTTGGTCAGTGTTGTTGTTTGTATGAGGATTGTCTCCTTCCTGATGCACATTATCCTGATTATTGATATGTGGTGAATCAACCGTCGCCTATGCTCCATTGCTACTCTCAACATTCTCGGATGTCCTTTTTAGATACTGCCACAAAACAAAGGTTAATTGACATGTAACATATTATCCCTAAATTCTAACCGACCAATTAAATACCACATAAACTTAGGTAGGTCATCCTAGCGAAGGAATTCCCCGTCTCTCCCCTCCAAGTACTATTCTCACATCTTAGCCATGGATCATATCCCTAAGCTTTGATACCAACTGTGAGGCCCCCAAAATTAGGTATACATCACCCATCTTGAGTCGCTAGATACACGGTACAGAATTCAAATACAACTTAATAATACAATTGTCGTGTACAATACGATAAAACATAAACTGTGAGTTTGAATATAAATATTGTCTACTAGAGAGTATACAAACTCAAAAGGAGTCCTCATTACAATTATTATCACACTATATCACTAAATAGTGAGGACTACTAATGCACCATCAAGGACCATCACTCCGTTCCCTGACTCGTCCCAGCTATATTCTCATTTCCTGAAGAGAACAGTGAAAGAAAGGGTGAGCTCAACAAGCCCAGTAAGAAATATTATGACTAAGATAATGCAGAATAAATTATCATTAGACTTAAACAATGTTAAACTAATATAATATAACAAACATCAAGTTTAACTGCAGCGAAACAAGCAATCCATTAAAAGAGTCAAGTAGAGAATAAAATCTTTACTATCTTTTATGATTTAAAAGGTTTTTCATCACTTTTATCGTTGGGACTCAGCTTAATAAATAATCCACATCATCGAATCACCCCTGCACTACGGCCAAGGATATTCTATAGTATCACAACCACAATTATCCATGCACTACGGGCCAAGAATATTTATGTATTCATTAATGGTCATGATCATGCCAACAATTGTCCATCAATGCACTACAGGCCAATGAGGACTTTTACCACATCATTTGTAACATTACGGTCATGATTACACTGAATAATCCCTGGTCATAATCATACCAATTCCATCTATGCAATACAGGCCACAGATGACTTTCAATAAAATATAAACATGAGGATGATGACAATGATATAAGAATTCAATAAAACAAGTTCAAGGATTAATTTATCTAGGAACCAACAACGTCCAAATTGTCAACATGATACTGCTTTGTAGAATAAAATTCAAGAATGCTCAGAAGAATATTTCCATGAAAAGATACTAGATGAAACACAAATATCAAGGATATTCCATTAATTTCATGGAGTATAGAAGTCAAAGTTTTAACCAACTGAGTATAATAAAGAATGGAATAACAAAAGAAATCACCATGCATGCGATAGACCGCACAGGCAGGTTATTCTAACAGAATAATAAATAACGGAACCAGATCCGACGTAAAACGCACAGATAGGATATTCCAACAGAATAATAAAGAATGGAACCAGGTTCGGCGTAAAACGCACAGACAGGATATTCCAACAGAATAATAAAGACTGGAACCAAGTCCGGCGTAAAATGCACAGACAGGATATTCCAACAGAATAATAAAGACTGGAACCATGTCCGGCATAAAATGCACAGACAGGATATTCCAATAGAATAATAAAGACTGGAATAACAGAAGAATTTCACCAAGTATAGGGTAGCCTGCGTATACAGGTTATTCCAACAGAATAATAAATAATGGAATAACAGAAGTTCTCTTCATGAATACAAAAGAAATAACACCCCTTACATTTGTAGGAGATTGAATACTGCAGTAGTGTAGTAACAGAATACACTTCTTCTTTCACTTTTATTCTCTTTATACTTTCTCTCTCTATAGCCTGAATGAATTCGTGAAAAATAATGAAGAACTAGGCCTCTATTTATAGAATATTTCTAGCTTAGCACTTGCAATGTGAAAAGGCAAGCGGCTTGACGACTGGTGATGTGAAAAAAAAAAGTGGTTTGACGCCTGTAATGTGAAACACCAAGTGGTTTGACACCTGTAATGTGAAACACCAAGTGGTTCGACGCCTGTAATATGAAACGGCAAGTGGTTTGACATCTGGTAAAGGTAATTACTATTAGCGAAAGAGACTCTTTAGATCATGACATATGGGCCACCATAGAATAACCAAATTTACCACAAACGTCTCATAATAGACTCTTTATATACATCAAGGATTGAATAAATATTACCAAAAATCATTTTATTATTAATCAACACATATTTAATCTTTCAACAATTATTAATCATTAATATTATAATTTGTCGTCTCAATTATTGATTTAATAATATAACATATTATTCAGATGATACTGTGACAATAATTGAATCAATAATATAAGAGATATGATGCAGCAATTACTGTAGCAATAATTGAGTATAACTGAAGGACTTCTCACGTAAGCATCAATAATCAATACCGTGTACTACTATGCAACCACGTGTATTACTGTACTTGTACTTCCGGGTAGTTCAACAGTTTTAACGGTAATACCTCCGCCGTTATTTTTATATAAAGATAATTTTGTCGTTTTCTAACTACGACAATACTTCTGTTGTGGGGTCCACCAATGATTGTGCCATCGAACGAATATTCCCTGACAAAAAGAATATTCCCCGACCAATCGAATATTATATAACTACTTGCTTACTTTGTAAAATTTGTAAATATTACCCACAACTATAACATTATATCAAATCAACACCATAGTATTCAAAAATATAATTCGAGAACATTATTCTTTATTCATAAATGTTAGGGTCTTACAGATGCCCCCAAAATAGGTATACATCACATATTCTAGGTCGCCAAATACATGATACAGAATACAAATATAATCTTAAATATACAACATGAGCTGCGAGTTTTAATACAAACATTATCTTCTAAACAGTATTTAAACTCAAAATGAGTTCTCAATATATTTATTGTAAAGTCCCCGAACCCGGATACTTGAAACCCGAACTCGGTACTTCACGATACCATTTCTATGAGCGGAATACTACTAATAATAATAACAATAATATAAAACTTAAACTTAAATTTATAAATACATCAGAGTCTTTCTCCCAAGTACGTAACCTTTAAACATTCATTACATGTCATAACATATATAAATATATATATCATAGTCTTCATAATCTAAAACTATTACAAACAGTAGCATAAAAAGTCATTCAGCAACTTTCCCTTTTCCCTTGTTCTTGACAGATCCTTCTGGTCCTTCACACTTAGCTGAAAACATTTAAATTAAGCAAGGATGAGCATTTGAGTGCCCAGCAAGTATTATATATATATAGGCTGAAAGAATTTAAATGTTTTCTTTATAATATTCTTCTACAACTAGTCAGTAGTTGTGAAGTAATCTGTACCAATAATAATAACATAACAACCCTCTTTCAAATTTTTGAAACTACGTATTGACTATACGTGGGGTTTCTGTGACATACTATGAACATTGTTTTCATTTTCGAAAAGGTTTGAACTGAAATTCATCTGTAAACCGTCATGACTTACGGGCACGAAGGGTGATCAGCCCCGTTGTACCCTACATTGATCAATACTATATGTATAAGAACGATGTTATCGTTCACTCTGTCCGCCTTGGGCGCATAAAAATTTTCCCATTATCGGGATGTTCATACCTGTCGGGTTTTCATAACAAAGGTCTTATCTTATTCAACATATATGTATATCAAAGGTGTATCAACATGTGATTAAATACAATGATTATCCAAGTGGGGACACTTGTATAATCATTTATAGAAATTAACGAACAAAATATATATAACTGAATTATCATATACTAACATGTTGATAATCAATGAGCGTATATAATATAAATTTAACAATTTGTACAATAATAACAATAATTCTGAACTTCTCACTTCTGTCCATTGCATAAAGAAAATGCAAAGTTAGGATACTTGTCTGATGCGCTGCTTACACTTTGCAACTTAGTTTTATCTTTTATGAAATCACCTAACATTAATCAGATTATTTTACTGATTAGTACAACATATCGTACACACAACACTGCCTATTGCAGTCAGCACATTCCCTATTCACATTAGCACACATGTTCAACAGTCGTTGACTCATAATCAAACATCAACACCTTCCTAATCACATTGTCATACAACCTTGATAACCATTGAATCACAAATAAACACATATTCAATTAAATTATTTAAGTCCAGATCAATTTCTGAAACATGTCGGTCTACCGACAGCTTTTTCGGTTAAATATCGAGTCTAAGACTCTAAACCGTAGTTCATTATCCATTTGGATAACTTAAATATCAGTCGCACTATTTTTCATGGCCTTATAATAATTATTAAATAATTATTATCATTTATCATAATTTTTGAAATATCAGAATCATTATTAAATGATTTAAATATCAAACAATTCTATTATCATTAATATTTAATTAATATTAAACTATTAATGAAACCATTGCCAAAATATTAAAGTTATGTTTAATAACTCAAAATATTTTTAAAGTATTAATAACACCCTTAAATAATTTTTAAAACATTTAAAATCATTATTAAATAATTACCATTAATATTAATGAACTATTTATCCAAATATTAAAAGTCAATAATTATAACTTAAAATATTTTTAAATCATTAACATCCTTTTTAAATGATTTTTAAATAAACAAAACCATTTTTAAATTATTTATTTAATATAATTATTAAATAAATTTAATATCATTAATCATTAAATATCATTAATATTAAACTATTAATAAAAATATCCCTTAAATATTAAAAGTTATATTTTATAACTTAAAATATCTTTAAACACTTTATTTTCATTTAAAATGATTATTATAATATTAAAATCATTTTTAAACTAAATTATTTAATATAATTATTAAATAACTTTATTATCATTAATCATAATTAATTAATGAAATTTACCTTTAAATATTAAAAGTTATATTTTATAACTTAAAATATTTTTAAATACCTTATTATTATTTAAAATGATTTTTAATATAATAAAATCATTTTTAATTCATTTATTTAATTTATTTAATAAATAACTTAATTATCATTAATATTTATTTATTAATGAAAATTATCAAATAATATTAAAAGTTATTATAAATAATTTAAAATTTTTTCTTATATCATAATATAATTTTAAATGATTTTTCAAATATTAAAATCATTTTTAAATAATTTATTTAATATTATAATTAAATAAATTAATTACTTTTAATATTCCAAAAATATTAAATATTTATGAAATATATTTAAATAATTAAAAACTAATTTTCAGAATTTAAAATAATTTTGAATAATTTATTTTGTATTTTTAATAATTAAAAACTATTTTTTTCTATTTTTTATAATTTTTGGAAAATAATAATGTTGTCTGTCGCTAAAGACCACCTATAGCGACAGAACCGTCGCTATAGGTGTTCTTCATGTTCTTCATGAACCTAGATCTGCATACACAGTGACCGAGTGTACATGTTTGACCATCAATAATTCCGTGTGTGTTGTGTTTCTGGGCCAACTATGAACTAGATCTTGTAGACAAAGTTCAATACTGCACGTTATAACAAATAACTTGATCAAAAAACCTAACACAAGCTAGATCTAATCGTCCCAAGATGATGTCAGAGCTGTTCTTCATTTTCTGGGTTACCCAGAAATGAAGAACAGTTCGACTTACCACTTTTGATCGACTATAGCGTACAACATATGAACTGTTCGTGTTAATTAAGACTTCTGAGTTCTAGCCCACATGTAACACTACAAATCTATCACAAAACATAACCATAAAATCAAAAGATCAATCAGATCCACGCCGGTCAACCCATGTCAGAAGTAATACTCATATGTTTTTCTAGGTTACCCAGAAAACATATCTTGTGAACATCTTGCCTAGTTTGACCATACATCAAATACAACCTGTTTGACATTTTTGTGAACTAAGGGTCCAAAAATATATTCCATCTAACATACTATAACCTAGAATCAAGAATAATAACAAAACATCGAAACATCTGTCAGATATAGCTGTTTGAACATGTTGTCAGACGCTGGAATAATTTTTTGGGTTACCCAGATTTCTGTGCAGTCAACGTCGGTCAATGGTGTTTGACCACTTATAACTTCTAATCTACAACAGCTATGGACCTGATTCAAGTTCCATATGGAAGATGACATAACAAGCTACATGTGTAAACATTTAAACAGTAAAATAACATAACACACTGAGATCTACAGTCTGACATCTGTTGTCAGAACATCAAAAAATATTTTTTCCAGATTTTTGAAAATATCAAATCCGAGCCTCTAGATGTTATGGATCTAACATCTAGCAACCCAGATCATCTATTTACACTATATCTAACATGTATAACACAAAAAAACTAACATCTAACATCAGATTTTGGACAAAAATTCAAGGTAGGGTTTATACCTTCTTTGATCAATTTTCTGATTTTGGCTTCTGATTTGTGGTTGGATTTCGTGGGGCTGTGCTTGTGACTGATATTATCACTAAATTTCGGAGGTGTGGTGTTTGATAGAAAAGGTTTGAGTGTTGGACAAAAATGGTTGAACAAATGACACTTTCTCTCTCTTAATTCTATATATAGGTGCTAGATACATTGCATAAGGCTGAGTGCTGCTGATTTGCTAAGATTTTAGGCACATGGGGTGGTTGGATTTGGTCACCAACTTCCCCTAAATATCAAAGCCTATTTTTTAGCCAAAATAATACACATAGGGGCAAAATAGTCATTTGATTTCTAATTAAATGGCAAAATTGTCATTTTTGCAAACCCTTAGGGTTTAACCCTAAAATTTAGCATAAAATAAATCTATGATTTAGCAATTAGGGTTTGCACAAAACTAAAATTAAATATAATTAATTAAATTTTAGTTTCTTAAATTTTGAAAATAATAACTTTGTTAATTAAAGTAAGTTTGTAATTATCTAACAAATGGACATTAGGGTTTAGATCATATAATTACTGTTGACTTTGCTAATTTAGCAATTAGGGTTTACTCTTTCGGTAATTAGGATTACCAAATTACTATTAGGGTTCCAATTACTAAATTAGGGTTTAATAATTTAGGGTTGCTAAAATTAACAATTATAATCATAATACTTGTTAATTAATCACATTATCAATAATCACCAACAATCTCAAATTCTAATTTCATATTAGGGTTACTAATTATAGCAATTAGGGTTTCCAAAATTTTAATTAGGGTTTACCTAATTAATACTTTAATACACGACATAATAATATTACATACTTATAAAAATAACCTTATACTCTAATTTGGATCTCAAATTAGGATTTAACATCATTACTAGGGTTTGGTCAAAATACACCGTAATTGACCAACCATTATCAATACGGACATACCGTACGTATTCATAGCACTAAAAAATCAAAATATAAGTAATATTATATTATTATTCTAATACCTTCACAATAATCCAAAATTAGGATTTGGATTCCATATCTGATTATTCTTTCATCTGTAACATTTATAATTAAGGTAAAATAATTAACTTAATAATCTGTACAAAATTCATATAATAAAATAATTATTATATTTATTCTAAAAATCACTTCATATATTATTTAAATAATATATGATTATATATTCAGGAAAAATAATTTATAAAAACATTTCTATCTTAAAATTAATTATTATAAAAATATACTTTATAATAATCAATAATTCTAAAATAAATTTACTTGTAAATATTCATGTAATAAATATATTTTTATTTACCACATAAATACATATACACATAATCTTGTACAAATCCTCATTCTTAAATAAAAAAATTATACGCAAAATTTCTTATTTATTTATATAGAAATTATCGGGTTGTCACATTTATTAACACACTATTTCACAGAATAGTGAGGACTACTAATACAAACATCTAGGATCATCACTCTATTCCCCAACTAGTCCCAGCTACGTTCTTATTTCCTGAAGAGAACAGTGAAAGAAAGGGTGAGTTCAACTAGCACAGTAAGAAATATTATGACTAAGATAATGCAGAATAATTTATCGTTAGCCTTCAACAGTGTTAAACTGATAAAATATAATAACTATCAAGTTTAACTACAGCGGAACAAGTAATCCATTAGAAGAGTCAAGTAGGAAATAAAATCTACTATCTTCTATGATATAAAAGGTTTTTCATCACTTTTATCGCAGGGACTCAGCTTAATAAATAATCCACATCATCAAATCACCCCTGCACTACGGCCAATGATATTTTTTAGTATCACGACCACAATTATCCATGCACTTCGGGCTAAGAATATTTATGTATTCATTAATGGTCATGATCATGCCAACAACTGTCCATCAATGCACTACGGGCCAATGAGGACTTTTTCCACATCATTTATAACATTACGGTTATGATTACACCGAATAATCCCTGGTCATAATCATACCAAGTCCATCTATGCACTACAGTCCACATATGACTTTCAACATAATATAAGCATGAGGATGATGACAATGATATAATAATTCAATAAAACAAGTTCAAAAATTAATTTATCCAGGAACTAATAACGTCCACATTGTCAACATGATACTTCTTTGTAGAGTAAAATTCAAGAATGCACAGAAGAATATTTCCATGAAAAGATACTGAATGAAGCGCAAATATCAAGGATATTCCACTAATTTCATGGAATATAGAAGTCAAAACTTTAACCAACTGATTATAATAAAAAATGGAATAACAAAAGAAATCACCAAGCATGCGATAGACCGCATAGACATGTTATTCCACCAGAATAATAATTAATGGAACCAGGTCATGCGTAAACGCACGGACAGGAAATTCCAACAGAATAATAAACAACGGAACCAGGTCGTGCATAAACGCAAAGACAGGATGTTCCAACAGAATAATAAACAACGGAACCAGGTCATGCGCAATGCACAGACATAATGTTCCAACAGAATAATAAAGAATGGAATAACAGAAAATTTTCACCAAGTATGCGGTACTTCGCATAGACAGGTTATTCCAACATAATGATAAAGAATGGAATAACAGAAGTTCTATTCATGAAGTCGAAAAAAGAAATAATACCCCTTACGAGTACAACAAATAATATTCCATACCTTAAAAGAAGAGTACTGGATATAGGCGTAGTAAAGTAGCAGAATACTTTTCTTCTTTCTCTCTATAGTTTCTCTCTCTAGAGTTTCAGTGAATTAGTAAGAAATAATGAAGGAATGAGTTTCTATTTATAGGAGAATGGAAAGGATACTATGCAATAAAATATTCTAATAAAATAAAAACTTTTAAATAAAATATAATATATATATATATACGCATGCTCATAATAAATTCACGGGATGCATTCCCGTGACCACCTCTCTGCCAATAAATCAAACCTGTATATATATATATATATATATATATATATATATATATATATATATATATATATATATATATATATATACTAGTACACCTTCCCGTAAATTCTTTCCCCCCCCCCCAATTATTCAACTTCCATCACCATCATATATATATATATATATATATATATATATTCACACTAGCACACACATGCACTTATATATATAATAATAATAATAATAACTTATATAATATATATATATATATATAAACAAAATTGAGATAACTTCTACCTACAGTTTTGAAAAAATAAGTAAAGAGGGATCCAAATAACAAGTAAAATTTACATCAACTACTTCATAAAAAAAAATCCTCTCAATATTTTTAACAATATTTATCATTATTATTATAATTCACAATATTTAACAACCAGATCGTTCCCAGGAAAGAGGGGGATTTCCAATAAGGATTTCTCCCTATTGACGCACAATTAGGTGACCAAACCTCTCCTTGACATAACTTCTAAACATTGTCAATATTGAAAATAATAATATTAATAACTCTTTCATCTCAATTATCGATTTAATCATATATAAAATATCGACAATAATTGAATCAAATAACGTGAGATACTATGCAACAATTATTGTAGCAATAATTGAACAAAACTGAGTGACTTTTTAAGTAAGCATCAATACCGTGTGCTACTATGTAACCACGCGTATTACTATACTTTTAACACCGGGTGTTTCAACAGTTAACGGTAAAACTTCCGCCGTTATTTTCATAAAGTATTTTTGTCGTTTTCCCAATTCGACAATAATTCCATTGTGGGGTCCACCAATTATTGTGCCGTTGTATGAATATTCCCTGTTAAAACGAATATTTCCCGACCAATCGAATATTATATAACAACTTGCGTACTTTGCAAAATTTATAAATATTACCCACAACTATAACATTATAACAAATTCACACCTTAATATTCAAAAATGATATTTATAGAAAATTCATCGTTATTCATAAAAGTTGGGGTCTTACAACACTCCAGAAGAGGATGTTGCAATAGCTTCTAAGCTTGATCAACCTTTTAGAGCTGAAGCTGAAGAAAGTACGGATGTTGTGGCTCGTCCTAGGAAGCCAAAGAGAAAGCTAGTCAAGAAGTACATCATTGTCAATGAAGGAGTGCTAAAAGAAGAAGACATAAGGATAGCTGCTGAGAAAGTGTGACGCCCCCAAAATTAGGTATACATCACCCATCTTGAGTCGCCAGATACATGGTACAGAATTAGAGTACAACTTAATAATACAATTATCGTGTACAATACGACAAAACATAAACTGTGAGTTTGAATACAAATATTGTCTACTAGAGAGTATACAAACTCAAAAGGAGTACTCATTATAATTATTATCATACTATTTCACAGAATAGTGAGGACTACTAATGCAAACATCTAGGATCAGCACTCTGTTTCCCAACTAGTCCCAGCTACGTTCTCATTTCCTGAAGAGAACAGTGAAAGAAAGGGTGAGCTCAACTAGCCCAGTAAGAAATATTATGACTAAGATAATGCAGAATAATTTATCGTTAGCCTTCAACAGTGTTAAACTGATAAAATACAATAACAATCAAGTTTAACTGCAGCGGAATAAGCAAACCATTAGAAGAGTCAAGTAGGGAATAAAATCTACTATCTTCTATAATTTAAAAGGTTTTTCATCACTTTTATCGCTGGGACTCAGTTTAATAAATAATCCACATCATTAAATCACCCATGTATATCACCACCACGAATTATCCATGCACTACGGCTTAAGATAATCATGTTTTCACCAACGGTCCTGATCATGCCATAAAATAATTCATCTTTGCACTACGGCCAAAGAGAATCCATAGCCATAATCATACCAAAAATTGTCCATCAATGCACTACGGGCCAATGAGGACTTTTTTCACATCATTTGTAACATTACGGTTATGAATATACCGAATAATCCCTGGTCATAATCATACCAAGTCCATCTATACATTACAAGCCACAGATGACTTTCAACATAATATAAGCATGAGGATGATGACAATGATATAAGAATTCAATAAAAACAAGTTCAAAAATTAATTTATCCAGGAACTAATAACGTCCACATTGTCAACATGATACTTCTTTGTAGAGTAAAATTCAAGAATGCACAGAAGAATATTTTCATGAAAAGATACTGAATGAAGCGCAAATATCAAGGATATTCCAATAATTTCACGGAGTATAGAAGTAAAAGTTTTAACCAACTGAGTATAATAAAGAATGGAATAACTAAAGAAATCACCATGCATGCGATAGACCGTACAGGCGGGTTATTCCAACAGAATAATAAATAATGGAATCAGGTCCGGCGTAAAACGCACAGACATGATATTCTAACAGAATAATAAAGAATGGAACCAGGTCCGACGTAAACGCACAGACAGGATATTCTGACAGAATAATAAATAATGGAACCAAGTCCGGCGTAAACGTACAGAAAGGATATTCCAACGAAATAATAAATAATTAAATAACAGAAGAATTTCACCAAGTATAGGATAGCCCGCGTATATAGGTTATTCCAACAAAATAATAAATAATGGAATAACAGAAGTTCTCTTCATGAATACAAAAGAAATAATACCCCTTACGAGTACAACAAATAATATCCCTTACCGTAAAAGAAACTGAATATAAAAGTAGGGAAGTAGCAGAATACTTTTCTATAGTTTCTCTATAATTTCTCTCTCTGGATTTTCAGTGAATTTGTAAGAAATAATGAAGGAATGAACTTCTATTTATAGGAAAATGGACTGAATAGTAACTAATTCATGAACGATCCAAATTGATTTACTTTTAAACGGGCGGTCCATATTGGTTTACTATTGAAACTTAAAGCAGCGGTCCATATTGATTTACTATTAAAACTTTAAACCAGTGATCCATATTGATTCACTATTATAACTTTCCACCAGCGGTCCATATTGATTCACTGTTATATCTTCAACCAACGGTCTAAAAAATTAGCACATCTCCTCATAGAATAATATTGTACCCATAAATGATTTGGACCGAAAAGAAATATATTTTACGGGTGATCAATAGTACCCCATGAATAGTACCCCATGAATAGTAACTCATGAATAGTAACTCATGAATAGTAACTCTTAAATAGTAACTCATGAATAGTAACTCGTGAATAGTAACTCATAAATAGTAACTCATGAATAGTAACTTGTGAACAGTAACTCATGAATAGTAACTCATGAATAGTAACTCGTGAATAGTACTCTGACACAAAAAGTGTCCCGAATACCCGATTGAACAATACTGAGTGACTTCTCACATAAGCATCAATAATCAATATCGTGTACTACTATGCAACCACGCGTATTATTATACTTTTAACACCATATGTTTCAACAGTTAACGGTAAAACTTCTGCCGTTATTTTCATAAAGTATTTTTGTCATTTTCTCAATTCGACAAGAATTCCGTTGCGGGGTCCACCAACGATTGTACCGTCGTACGGATATTCCCCGACAAAAATAATATTCCCCGACCAATCGAATATTATATAACCACTTGCTTACTTTGCAAAATTTGTAAATATTACCCACAACTATAACATTACATCAAATCAACACCATAATATTAAAAAATTATTTCGAGAAAATTAAATCTTTATTCATAAAATCTGGGGTCTCACAATCTCCCCTCCTTATGAAATTTTGTCCTCGAAATTTACGTACGTACCTGGTATACCGAACAGGTGAGGATACCTTGACTTCACTTCAAATTCTAACTCTTGAGGTATAACCTTTGAGCGTCGAATATTATCCTTCTTATCCAAGATGTTAACACGTATCTCCTCATACGTTAAATCTTCTGCTATCTCATCCGGTTCTAAATTAATAATGTGGTTTGGGTCGTCCACATATTTACGTAACATCGATACGTTAAAAACGTTATGAACACGCGACATACTTGGAGGTAAAACGAGTCTATAAGCCACAGTTCCTACTCGATCGAGGATTTCAAATGGGCCAATTAAATCAAGGGTTGAGATTTCCTCTCTCCGTCGATCCTTGCTTCTAGAATAACGCCCTCTTGAACCTTCTTCTTCACATTCATCAGCTCCGGGTGTGTAGCTTGAGCGGCTTTAACTTTATCGATTAAAGTCGATTCTACTCGTATACTCGTTATCTTTACGTGGGTTCCTATAGTCTTTAACTCTATCTTCATCATTTGTAAATCGTACGAAATGGGTCTTTTTGTTAACAACATCGCACTCGTAAACGCATATGATCTTCTACTCAACGCGTCAGCTACCACGTTCGTTTTCCCACGATGGTATTGCATGGTACGATTGTAATCTTCAATAGCTCGAGTCAACGTCTTTGGCACATAGTACGTTCGTTTTAAGTAAAGAAATATTTGAGGGTTTTAGAAATGGGTTTTGTACTGGGGTCAATGCAAAATTCGATTTCACGCTCTAGGGTAGGCCAAGAAATCTTCAGGAATACGTCAAGAAATTTATTAACAATAGAAATATCATTCAAAACTATGACCCTCATCCAAGACTTGGATAGTATGTCACATTGATACCTATCAACTTTCCATCGTCATTCACGACATCACCTACAGAAAGTCTGGCTTTGGTGCATTCCACACAAGGAAGTCAACAACGAAAGGACCGGGGCTCTTTACATATGGCTTGATATGACAATGATTGACTTTAGTGGTTTGGTTGCTTGAATTTACATAACAGGTTGGTTAGGAATATGAAAGCTAACAACCTTACGAAAAGCATGATGAGTAGTTAACCAATAAATCCCTAAAATCACATCAAAGGAAAGTTTTTTCCAAAGAGATAAGATCGACATGTAACGTGAAAGTGTCGATTTGAATCAACAAGATTTATAAACAGTGGAGGTAACGAAGGTTTCTACTATCGAAGTTTCAACAAATAAGTCAAAGTCTAATTTCTCCGAAGTCAAATTTAAAAGTTGAACGCAAGCAAAAGAGATAAAAGAATGGGTAGAACCGGTATCTAATAAGGTAGAACTCGCTTTTTTTTTAGAAGTCACGAAAAACGCTCTTCCTGAAACCACCGACTTTGTTTTGTCCGTATCCGCCTTTCGTACTGCCGTCCCAGCTGGACTTGACTTCACTATACGACAAAATTGATCTAAATGACCTTCTCTTCTTGAAATTTCCACTTCTATTATCTTGGTCATGATTACCACCGAAGTGGTTACCATTTTGGCATGATAATTTCCCCCACGATGGTTATCATTGTTCCGATAACCGTTGTCACCGGTATGATTATTATCGTGTTATTGGTCGTTACCTTTTGGTTGAGCTAACTCAACGGTCTAATGTGCTTCATTGCTTATCTCAACATTTTCAAATGCCATTTTCAAACTCTGTCATAAAACAAGGGTTAATTAACATATCACATATTATCCCTATACTATGACCGACCAATTAAATACCAAATAAACTTAGGTAGGTCATACTAGCGAAGGAATTCCACGTCTCTCTCCTCCTAGTTCTTGTCTCACATCTCAGCCAGGGATCATATCCCTAAGCTCTGATACCAACTGTGACGCCCCCAAAATTAGGTATACATCACCCATCTTTAGTCGCCAGATACATGGTACAGAATTTAAATACAACTTAAAAATACAATTGTCGTGTACAATACGACAAAACATAAATTGTGAGTTTGAATACAAATATTGTCTACTAGAGAGTATAAAAACTCAAAAGGAGTCCTCATTACAATTATTATCACACTATTTCACAGAATAGTGAGGACTACTAATACAAACATCTAGGATCATCACTTTATTCCCCAACTAGTCCCAGCTATGTTCTTATTTTCTGAAGAGAACAGTGAAAGAAAGGGTGAGCTCAACTAGCCCAGTAAGAAATATTATGACTAAGATAATGCAGAATAATTTATCGTTAGCCTCCAACAGTGTTAAATTGATAAAATATAATAACTATCAAGTTTAACTACAGCGGAACAAGCAATCCATTAGAAGAGTCAAGTAGAGAATAAAATCTACTATCTTCTATGATTTAAAATGTTTTTCATCACTTTTATCGCAGGGACTCAACTTAATAAATAATTCACATCATCGAATCACCCCTGCACTACGGACAAGGATATTCTTTAGTATCACGACCACGAATTATCCATGCACTACGGCTTAAGATAATCATGTTTTAATCAACGGTCCTGATCGTACCATAAAATAATCCATCCTTGCACTACGGCCAAAGAGAATCCATAGCCATAATCATATCAAAAACTGTCCATCAAGCACTACTGTGAGACCCCAGATTTTATGAATAAAGATTTAAAATTCTCGAAATATTTTTTTGAATATTATGGTGTGGATTTGATATAATGTTATAGTTGTGGGTAGTATTTATAAATTTTACAAAGTATGCAAGTTGTTGTATTATATTCGATTGGTCGGGGAATATTCGTTTTAGCAGAGAATATTCGTACAACGGCGCAATCATTGGTGTACCCCACAACGGAATTATTATCGGATTGAGAAAATGACAAAAATATTTTTATTGAAAATAACGACGGAAGTTTTACCGTTAATCCAGTTGAACTACTCGGTAGTAAAAGTACACTAATACGCGTGGTTGCATAGTAGCACATGGTATTGATTATTGATGCTTACGTGAGAAGTCACTCAGTTTTGCTTATTTTATAGACCCCCATTTACCTATTTTTCAAAATAATCGGTAAAAATTATTTAACGGTGGGGCCCATATATGTTGAAAAACTAATTTTAGAAATGGGGATGGGAGGGAGTTACGTATAGGGGATAGAGTTAATATATATAAGTATGTGATATGTGTGTGTGTGTGTATATATATATATATATATATATATATATATATATATATGTTTATGTTGTGTGTGTCAGTGGAAAATGGTGGAAAAAAAGTGAGAATGATGTGTGTGGATGTGGATGTGTGTGATGTGGACATGTTGGTGGGAAAGTAAGAAATGTGTATGTGAGTGGTGGAGTGTATGAATATATATATATATATATATATATATATATATATATATATATATTGAATGAGTGAGTGGATATTGGTGGAGGGAACATGTGGGGTTATGTTGGAAGAAAGAAAAATGGGTGTGATGGGTGATGTATGTGGTGGGTGACGAAATTGGTGGAAAAAGGGAGTATTATATATATATGTAATATATTTCGTCTTGCTTTGTTATGATTGGTTGAAGGTTTGACAATTTGAATATGTAGTATCAAAATTTTCATCCGTGAGACTTTGAATTATTTCATCTGTGAAGAAATCCTTACACAGTGCCTTTCCATTCTCCTATAAATAGAAGCTCATTCCTTCATTATTTCTTACGAATTCACTGAAACTCTAGAGAGAGAAAATTTTAGAGAGAAAGAAGAAAAGTATTCTGCTACTTCCCTACTCTTATATCCAGTTTCTTTTACGGTAAGGGATATTATTTATTGTACTCGTAAGGGGTATTATTTCTTTTATATTCATGAAGAGAACTTCTGTTATTCCATTATTTATTATTCTGTTGGAATAACCTATATACGCGGGCTACCCTATACTTAGTGAAATTCTTCTGTTATTCCATTCGTTATTATTCGTTTGGAATATCCTGTATGTGCGTTTTACGCCGGACCTGATTCCGTCTTTATTATTCTGTTGGAATATCCTGTCTGTGCATTTTACGCCGGACCTGGTTCCGTCTTTATTATTATTCTGTTGGAATATCCTGTCTGTGCGTTTTACGCCGGACCTGGTTCCGTCTTTATTATTCTGTTGGAACATCCTGTCGGTGCGAATTTCGCATGACCTGGTTCCGTTATTTATTATTCTGTTGGAATAACCTGTCTATGCGAAGTACCACATGCATGGTGATTTCGTTTATTATTTCATTCTTTATTATACTCAGTTGGTTAAAGTTTTGACTTCTATACTCCATGAAATTAGTGGAATATCTTTTATATTTACGCTTCATCAAGTATCTTTTTATGGAAATATTCTTCTGAGCATTCTTAAATTTTACTGTACAAAGAAGTATCATGTTGACAATTTGAACGTTATTAGTTCCTGAATAAATTAATTCTTGAACTTGTTTTATTGAATTCTTATATCATTGTCATCATCCTCATGTTTATATTATGTTGAAAGTCATCTGTGGCCTGTAGTGCATAGATGGACTTGGTATGATTATGACCAGGGATTATTCGGTATAATCATAACCGTAATGTTACATATGATGTGAAAAAAGTCCTCATTGGCCCGTAGTGCATTGATGGACAGTTTTTGGTATGATTATGGCTATGGATTCTCTTCGGCCAAGGTGTGCAAAGATGAATTATTTTATGGCATGATCAGGACCATTGATGAAAACACGATTATCTTTGGCCCGTAGAGCATGGATAATTCGTGGTCGTGATACTAAAGAATATCCTTGGCCTGTAGTGCAGGGATGATTTAATGATGTGGATTATTTATTAAGCTGAGTCTCAGCGATAAAAATGATGAAAAACCTTTTAAATCATAGAAGATAGTAGATTTTATTCTCTACTTGACTCTTCTAATGGATTATTTGTTCCGTTGCAGTTAAACTTGATGTTTGTTATATTTTATCAGTTTAACACTGTTGAAGGCTAATGATAATTTATTCTGCATTATCTTAGTCATAATATTTCTTACTGGGCTAGTTGAGCTCACCCTTTTGCTTTCATTGTTCTCTTCAGGAAATGAGAACGTAACAGGGACTAATCGGGGAACAGAGTGATGGTCCTGATAATAGCATTAGTAGTCCTCACTATTCTGTGAAATAGTGTGATAATAAATGTAATGAGGACTCCATTGAGTTTGTATACTCTCTAGAAGACAATATTTGTATTAAAACTCACAGCCTATGTTTTGTCGTATTTTACACAACTGCTGTATTATTAAGTTGTATTTGAATTTTGTACCATGTATTTGGCGACTTAGAATAGGTTGGGTGATGTATACCTATTTTGGGGGCGTCACAGTTGGTATCAAAGCTTAGGGATATGATCCCTGGCTGAGATGTGAGACAAGAACTAGGAGGGGAGAGACGGGGAATTCTTCGCTAGTTTGACCTACCTAAGTTTACTTGTTATTTAATTGGTCGGTCAGCGTATATGGATAATATGTGACATATCAATTAACCCTTGTTTTGTGATATGTGATATTTGTGTATAATCAAGTCCAGCTGGGACGGTGGCACCAAAGGAGGATACAGACAAAACTAAGTCGATGGTTTCAAGAAGAGCGTTTTTGTGACTTCTCAAAAAGCGAGTAACCCGAACGAAATTAGTACGGGTTAGTTAATTATAAATTTTTACGAAGTTTATACCTTATTAGATACCGGTTCTACCCATCCTTTATCCCTCTTTCTTGCTCTCGACGTTTAAATTTGACCCCAAAAAAGTTAGGCTTTGACTTATTGGTTGAAATTTCTTTAATAGAAACCTTCGTTACCTTCACTATTTATAAGTCTTGTTTGATTCAAATCGACACTTTCACGCTACATGTCGATCTTATCTCTTTAAAAATACTTGCCTTTGATGTGATTTTAGGAATCGATTGGTTAACTACTCATCAAGCTTTTTAAAAGGTTGTTAGCTTTCATATTCCTAACCAACCTGTTATGAGAATTCAAGCAACCAAACCACTAAAGTCAATCATTGTCATATCAAGCCATAAGTAAAGAGCCCCAGTCCTTTCATTGTTGACTTCCTTGTGTGGAATGCACCGAAGCCATACTTTTCATAGGAGACGTTGTGAATGACGATGGCAAGTTGATAGGTATCAATGTGACATATTATCCAAGTCTTGGATGAGGGTCACAGTTTTGAATGATATTTTTATTGTTAATAAATTTTCTGACGTATTCTTGAAGACTTCTTAGCCTACCCTAGAGCGTGAAATCGAATTTTGTATTGACCCTAGTACAAAACTCATTTCTTAAACCCTCAAATATTTCTTTACTTAAAATGAACGTATCATGCGCCAAAGACGTTTGCTCGAGCTGTTGAAGAATACGATCGTACCATTCAATATCATCGTGGAAAAGCGAACGTGGTAGCTGACGCGTTGAGTAGAAGATCGTATGCGTTTACAAGTGCGAATATACGAACCCGCGTGAAGATAACGAATATACGAGTAGAATCGACTTTAATCGATAAAGTTAAAGCCGCTCAAGCTACATACTCAGAGCAGATGAATGAAGAAGGTTCAAGAGGGCGTTATTCTAGAAGCAAGAATCGACGAAGAGTGGAAATCTCAACCCTCGATTTAATTGACCCATTTGAAATACTTGATCGAGTAGGAATTGTGGCTTATAGACTCATTTTTACCGCCAAGTATGTCGCGTGTTCATAACATTTTTAACGTATCGATGTTACGTAAATATGTGGACGACCCGAACAACATTATTGATTTAAAACTGGACGAGATAGTGGATGATTTAACGTATGAAGATGTACCTGTTAAAATCCTAGAATATATTCTACGCTTAAAGGTTATACCTCAAGAGTTAGAATCTGACAAACTGTCCTCATTTGTTCGGTATACCAGGTACGTACGTAAATTTCGAGGGCGAAATTTCATAAGGAGGGGAGATTGTGAGATCCCAGATTTTAAGAATTAAGATTTAAAATTCTCAAAATATTTTTTTGAATATTATGGTGTGGATTTGATATAATGTTATAGTTGTGGGTAGTATTTATAAATTTTGTAAAGTATACAAGTTGTTGTATTATATTCGATTGGTCGAGAAATGTTCGTTTTAGTAGGGAATATTCGTACAACGGCGCAATCATTGGTGGACCCCACAACGGAATTATTGTCGGATTGAGAAAATGACAAAAATATTTTTATTGAAAATAACGGCGGAAGTTTTACCGTTAATTCTGTTGAACTACTCGGTAGTAAAAGTACAGTAATACGTGTGGTTGCATAGTAGCACACGATATTGATTATTGATGCTTACATGAGAAGTCACTCAGTTTTGCTTATTTTATAGACCCCCGTTTACCTATTTTTCAAAATAATCGGTAGAAATTATTTAAAGGAGAGGCCCACATGTGGGGGCCATATGTGGGGTCCATATGTGTTGAAAACTGATTTTAGAAATGGGGGGTGGGAGGGAGTTACGTATAGGGGATGGAGTTAATATATATAAGTATGTGATATGTGTGTGTGTATATATATATATATGTGTGTGTGTGTGTATATGTTGTGTGTGTGAGTGAGAAATGGTGGAAAAGAAGTGAGAATGATGTGTGTGGATGTGGATGTGTGTGATGTGGACATGTTGGTGGGAAAGTAAGAAATGTGTATGTGAGTGGTGGAGTGTGTGAATATATATATATATATATATATATATATATATATATATTGAATGAGTGAGTGGATATTGGTGGAGGGAACATGTGGGGTTATGTTGGAAGAAAGAAAAATGGGTGTGATGGGTGATGTATGTGGTGGGTGACGAAATTGGTGGAAAAATGGAGTATTATATATATATATATATATTATATTTTGTCTTGCTTTGTTATGATTGGTTGAAGGTTTGCAATTTGAATATGTAGTATCAAAATTTTCATCCGTGAGTCTTTGAATTATTTCATCTGTGAAGAAATCCTTACACAATGCCTTTCCATTCTCCTATAAATAGAAGCTCATTCCTTTATTATTTCTTACGAATTCACTGAAACTCTAGAGAGAGAAAATTTTAGAAAGAAAGAAGAAAAGTATTCTGCTACTTCCCTACTCTTATATCCAGTTTCTTTTACGGTAAGGGATATTATTTGTTGTACTCGTAAGGGGTATTATTTCTTTTGTATTCATGAAGAGAACTTCTGTTATTCCATTATTTATTATTCTGTTGGAATAACCTGTATACGCGGGCTACCCTATACTTGGTGAAATTCTTATGTTATTACATTCGTTATTATTCTGTTAGAATATCATATCTGTGAGTTTTACGCCAGACCTGATTCCGTCTTTATTATTCTGTTGGAATATCATGTCTGTGCATTTTACGTCGGACCTGGTTCCGTCTTTATTATTATTCTGTTGGAATATCCTGTCTGTGCATTTTACGTCGGACCTGGTTCCGTCATTATTATTCTGTTGGAACATCCTGTCGGTGCAAATTTCGCATGACCTGGTTCCGTTATTTATTATTCTGTTGGAATAACCTGTCTATGCGAAGTACCGCATGCATGGTGATTTCGTTTATTATTTCATTCTTTATTATACTCAGTTGGTTAAAGTTTTGACTTCTATACTCCATGAAATTAGTGGAATATCCTTTATATTTGCGCTTCATCAAGTATCTTTTCATGGAAATATTCTTCTGAGCATTCTTGAATTTTACTGTACAAAGAAGTATCATGTTGACAATTTGAACGTTATTAGTTCCTGAATAAATTAATTCTTGAACTTGTTTTATTGAATTCTTATATCATTGTCATCATCCTCATGTTTATATTATGTTGAAAGTCATCCGTGGCCTGTAGTGCATAGATGGACTTGATATGATTATGACCAGGGATTATTCGGTATAATCATGACCATAATGTTACAAATGATGTGAAAAAAGTCCTCATTGGCCCGTAGTGCATTGATGGACAGTTTTTGGTATGATTATGGCATGGATTCTCTTCGGCCAAGGGTTCAAAGATGAATTGTTTTATGGCATGATCAGGACCGTTGATGAAAACACGATTATCTTTGGCCCGTAGAGCATGGATAATTCGTGGTCGTGATACTAAAAAATATCCTTGGCCTGTAGTGCAGGGATGATTTAATGATGTGGATTATTTATTAAACTGAGTTTCATCGATAAAAATGATGAAAAACCTTTTAAATCATAGAAGATAGTGGATTTTATTCTCTAATTGACTCTTCTAATGGATTGTTTGTTCCCCTGCAGTTAAACTTGATGTTTGTTATATTTTATCAGTTTAACACTGTTGAAGGCTAATGATAATTTATTCTGCATTATCTTAGTCATAATATTTCTTACTGGGCTAGTTGAGCTCACCCTTTCGCTTTCATTGTTCTCTTCAGAAAATGAGAACGTAGCAGGGACTAGTCGGGGAACATAGTGATGGTCCAGATAATAGCATTAGTAGTCCTCACTATTCTGCGAAATAGTGTGATAATAAATGTAATGAGGACTCCATTGAGTTTGTATACTTTCTAGAGGATAGTATTTGTATTAAAACTCACAGCCTATGTTTTGTCGTATTTTACATGACTACTGTATTATTAAGTTGTATTTGAATTTTGTACCATGTATTTGGCGACTTAGAATAGGTTGGGTGATGTATACCTATTTTGGGGGCGTCACAACTACGGGCTAATGAGGACTTTTTCTACATCATTTGTAACATTTCGGTTGTGATTATACCGAATAATCCCTAGTCATAATCATACCAAGTCCATCTATGCACTACAGGCCACAGATGACTTTCAACATAATATAAGCATGAGGATGATGACAATGATATAAGAATTCAATAAAAACAAGTTAAAGAATTAATTTATCCAAGAACTAATAACGTCTACATTGTCAATATGATACTTCTTTGTAGAGTAAAATTCAAAAATGCTCAGAAGAATATTTTCATGAAAAGATACTGAATGAAGCGCAAATATCAAGGATATTCCACTAATTTCACGGAGTATAGAAGTCAAAGTTTTAACCAACTAAGTATAATAAAGAATGAATAACAAAAGAAATCACCATGCATGCGATAGACCGCACAGGCAGGTTATTCCAACAGAATAATAAATAACAGAACCAGGTCCGGCGTAAAACGCACAGACAGGATATTCAAATAGAATAATAAAGAATAGAACCAGGTCCAGCGTAAACGCACAGACAGGATATTCCGACAGAATAATAAATAATGAAATAATAGAAGAATTTCACCAAGTATAGGGTAGCCCGCGTATACAGGTTATTCCAACAAAATAATAAATAATGGAATAACAGAAGTTCTCTTCATGAATACAAAAGAAATAATACCCCTTATGAGTACAACAAATAATATCTCTTACCGTAAAAGAAACTGAATATAAGAGCAGGGAAGTAGCAGAATATTTTTCTATAGTTTCTCTATAATTTCTCTCTCTAGAGTTTTAGTGAATTCGTAAGAAATAATGAAGGAATGGACTTCTATTTATAGGAAAATGGACTGAAAAGTAACTAATTCATGAACGGTCCATATTGATTCACTGTTATACCTTCAACCAATGGTCTGAAAAATTAGCACGTCTCCTCATAGAATAATATTGTACCCAAAAATAATTTGGACCGAAAAGAAATATATTTTACGGGTGATCAATAGTACCCCGTGAATAGTAATTCGTGATTAGTAACTCGTAAATAGTAACTCGTAAATAGTACTCCGACATGAAAAGTGTCCTGAATACCCGATTTAACAATACTGAGTGACTTCTCACATAAGCATCAATAATCAATACCGTGTACTACTATGCAACCACGCGTATTACTGTACTTTTAACACCGGGTGTTTCAACAATTAATAGTAAAACTTTCGCCGTTATTTTCATAAAGTGTTGCGGGGTCCACCAATGATTGTACCGTCGTACGGATATTCTCTGGAAAAAAAGAATATTCCCCGACCAATCGAATATTATATAACCACTTGCTTACTTTGCAAAATTTGTAAATATTTCCCACAACTATAACAATACATCTAGAAATATATATCAACATCAAATAGGGGGAGATTGTTGGGAGATTGCATATTTGAATTTGATGTTAAAAGTAAATATTCATGATTATATGTAAAGTCCTTCAAGGAATATATGTACAAGGACTTAGTGGTAAATCAAATATGTTAGGTTAATCTGAGCTTTTAATGTACATCATTCTGTAAATGAATGTATAGATGAAAAGATCAAAGTTGTTAGGTTGATCTATGTCTTGATATGTAATAGATAAGCTTTAACAAAATCGTAGTCTATCGAGCTGATTAAGAGATTGCAGAAGCCAAGGTAGAATCATAGAACATCGAGAATCTTAGTGTGTCTGCTTTGGAGGGCCTCTCTCAAGATAATAAAGTGGTTCAAACGTTTGCCGAGCCAACTCAGAGATCGTAGTGTGCTCTCGGAAGCGTAGAGTCTGCAAGTCAAGCAAGTGAAGATCGTAGTGTTCCAGTCTTTAAGAGAAATCGTAGTGTTCTCGTTTTCTAGTATCGAATCAAGTACCAAGATTGCAAGACACCACAATCAAAATTGTAGAGCTTCATCTGTCTATAGCATCGAGCCTTGTCCATTTGTTCAAAGAATAAATCACAACAAATATGGAATGGGTTATAAACGTTGATGTCCTCGGGAGCCTCAATGACACAACAGTCATCCTTAGTATATAACAAAGAAACGTATTGAAGAAGCTAAGGAAAGGACTATGGGTAAGCAAAAAACACCTTTTCAGGTGTTAGGTGAGACAGTAGTCTGCTGTGTCAGTGGGTCAGACTGCAAATCATAAGTTGTGCAAAAAGTCTCCATCAAAGCTCAGAAATGTCAAACACATTTAATGCTTCAACAGATGTCTTCAACGGATACATTTCAAAGCCATCATATATATAAAGCATAAGAAGATGAAAAGATAAAAGCAAGCGCTAAACAAAAACGTTGAAGAACACTCAACGCTCAACTCTACGATCTCAAGAAAAAAGCTTGCTCAGCTACTCAGTTCTTTCAAACACAAGCTTAATGGCGACTGAGTAGCACCATTCAAGAACTCAATTATTATCAAGTGAAATAAGAAGTTCCAAGTCAGAAGGACTTGAAGAGTTCTAAGTGAACTGAGAAGTGTCAAGTCTGCTGGACTTGAAGAATTCAAAAGTGAACTAAAAAGTTCCAAGACTGTTGGTCTTGAAGGAATCTGTGAGATTCAGAAAGGGTAAAGATATCCTTAGTGGATTCCTACTCTAGGAGTAGAAGAGTGGACTAGGAGCTTTAAGTGCTCTGAACCACTTAAAAACATTGTGTCTTTTATATTCTTGCTATAGCTGCTATAACTAACATAACTGCTTAACCTCCATTAACTCGTTATCTTAAAGGGAAAACAAACAAATCACAATTCCGCCGTGTTTAAATCATTATCAAAACTAACAAGTATTTCGAAAAAAATTTAAAATATATATTCAACCCCCCCTCCTTCTAGATAACTATTGTGCCTCTGGGAACTAACACCTTATATTTTGATTTCTCCATCTGATTTGATTTGTATATCTAATTTTCACATTACTTGCAATGAATTTTTGTTTTAGTGATAAGGAAATGGAAGGAGAGCCTTCTCCTCGATCCAATTGCTCGTTATGAGTAGTTCTAATTTGGATTTAGTGAACTGAAGTTTACTTTGATGAGTTATGTAGTTAACTATTAATCTTCTGAAAGAGACAAAATTGATACTCTATGGAGGTGAATTCTACAATGGTAACAAGGTTTGGTCTTCTGGCGTTTATAATTATATATATGTTATTATGTATGCCTATATATTGTTGTGTAGATACTTACTGCAAAGTGAATACATGTTATGAGATTCTATTGATGTAGACATTTGTGTACGCTTATCATACTATATGCACATTACATGTTTCATGAAATGCCAAAAAAAGAATATACTTTTGTATTTCATAATGCCTAGAATGTATACTAATATAACAATCTCTGATTGTATTTTCTTAGGCAATGATCAAGATGAAAACAAATGGATCATTTGAAAATTTTGATTTGTATAGCTAATTTTCACATTATTTGCAATGAGATTTTGTTTCAGTGATGAGGAAATGGAACGAGAGCCTTCTCCTCGATCCAATTGTTTGGTATTAGCAGTTTAGTTCAGTTCTAATTTGGATTTAAATAATTCATATTGTGAATTGAAGAATAATTTTGATGATTTCTATAGTTAACTATTAATCCTCCAAAAGAGACAAAGTTGATACCATATGAGAGTGAATTTTACAATGGCAACAAGGTTTGGTCATATTTTGTATCATTATATATTACACATAATATAGAATTGTCGACTATTTTTCTATAGATCCCCATGGTAAGGGCGTGGTCCAAACAGAGATATTAATTTGTTGGTGGGTTTGAATGAGGGACCTAAAGCCACATCCTTCCCACACATGTTCTATCTGTAACTGCAGTTGTTATTGTTCCTATTGGAGAAACGAGTACTTCAATTTTATGTGCTTCTTCTGCTGCTTCTATGAAGTCACTTGCAAGTGGTGTGCCTCATCTTGAGAGGCTTACAGCTCCAAAATTTGAAGTTGTAAATCGTGCACAGGAGCTTGTGAATTTTTTTTTGTCAACAGACTTGAATTATGAATTCAATTCTATAATGTTCCAATTACACATGGCTTGAATAAAGCCTTTTAATTTTTGTATAATCCACAAAAAGTTTTTCTCCTTTTTTTCATTTAATTGTTGATGAATTTGAATTAATGTGATTCAACTAACGCTTCAAGTAATGTAAATGTGAAAAGAAGTTATTTAGATTTTGATTTGGAAACAGATAAAAAGAAATAAATAGCACGCAAAAAGATTAGAGAGTACAACTCAAAGAGGTTGTTGAAGGAGGATTTAAAGGCTGTGAACTGGCAATTAAGTTAGCTCAAGTAAGTGTTGTTTTTAAGATTTTTAGCTTCATTTTTCAATTCATTGCTTTCATTTAGTTTCAACTGGTTCATTTATGACGTTATACTTTTGGGGAATTATCTATAAATTTTTTTCTTGTAGGTTAACCCCTTTAAGACGCCGTTTGTTAATGATATTCATAGGAAACTGTTAAATCCAC
Organism: Panax japonicus; assembly: GCA_020205505.1. Taxonomy (NCBI): domain Eukaryota; kingdom Viridiplantae; phylum Streptophyta; class Magnoliopsida; order Apiales; family Araliaceae; genus Panax; species Panax japonicus. Next base: position 53,834,090 of record CM035097.1, on the reverse strand, counting down.
AACAAAAAATATTATTTTCATAACAAAAGTGTCGTTATAGATCCTATAGCTATAGTTTTCACCGTCGCCATACATCTGCAATGACACTTTTGTTGTGAAAATAATAAAAAATATTGTGAATTTAACAATTTCCTATTCATATTATGTCGCGGGTATATTTTGGAATTGAATGCACAAAAGGCGTGTACCACCGGAGGCAAGAAGAGGAAGAAACTTCTCTCCTCATAATCAGCTTTAAAGGAGTTTTTGGGTTATATTTTTTAGATGTCATTGTTCGAATGGTTTGTTATTGTATCTTTTTAGGTATTGCATGATCCAAGTTAACACACATTTTTTTGTTTACAACTTTAAGAATTACCGCTTTGTGAAATGATTTTGCCAAGTTTAATTTTTTAAGTACTCCTTCCGTCCCCAAGATAAAAGTCCTGATGAATTTTTCATGCATATTAAGAAGAGGAATGAAATAATAAAACGACCCATAATAATATGTCATTAATCATTTTCAATGAGAGCATATCCTCTGTCCCCAAATTCTCTGTCTCCCTTGTGTCTCTCCACTTAAATTTTGACACATGTCCTTTTATTTTATTTTAGAATTAATTAGTGTTTAAGTAAGAGACAATGTGTCAAATTTTAAATGGAGGGACGCAAAGGGACAGTGGAAATGGGGACAGAGGATCTGCTCTCCATTTTCAATGTTGGTGTAGGTGATAGAGTGACTTTCTAGCTTTTCAATTCAAAATATTTTTAACAAATAACTAATTTTTCAATTATTAAATATGGAGAGAGAATTAGAATAAGAAAAATATGAGATATTTATTGCTTAGGGTATAGGGTTAAAAATATTTTTACTCTACTAAGGGTCGGTTTACAAACGCATCATCGAACTGTTTTTTTTACGGTCAACTCATTGAACTATATATTATTTACAAAAAGTGATTTTGTTGTCTATGTCCATTAATCATTTAACAGAACAATGATGTGACAGGAGAGAGAAGCTGACTTGGATAACTATTAAATTAAATTATACTTAATTCTATAACAAATAGTTAAATAAAATATAAATCAAATTAATATACATAACAAATAATTAAATTAAATTAATTAATAATAAAAATAAATTAATGAATAATTTTTACAAATGTATTTATATAAATTAACAAAATATAAATCAAATTAATATATATAAAAAATAATTAAATTAAATTAATTAATAATAAAATAAAATAATGAATAATTTTTACAAATATATTTATATAAATTAATTAATTCATTATTTTAAAAAATTTTAAATATTTTAATTTTACTTTAAATATATAAAATTATTTAATATTTTAAAATTTAGAGAGAAAGTGAAAGACGATGAAGGAGGAAGGAGTAGATATATCAGATCTATATCCACAAATTCCGGATCTATTTTTTCTTCCTCCTCCCTTCAATGGATATGCTGATTTTCTCTCTCTTCCTCTTCTTCCGGCTCTCTCTTCCTCTTCTTTGATTCAAAAGCGACTGGCCTTAATAATGGAAAAGAAATTCTTTTCGGAGGGGATCTCCGAGTACTCGCCACCGTTGTTTCTCCAGGATATGCAAAATTCACACACATTACAAATATGTCCATCGATTAATTGCTGGAAAATTTTCTCTCTCCACTCTTGCTACTGTATTTTGCTGTAATAATTAAAATATGACAATGGAAATTGCTGGAACCTAAGAAATTATAATTTTGAATTGTCCATCGATTAATTGTTGGAACTTTTAGGAAATTTAATACTATAAAAAGTATAATTTTACCGTTTAATTTTTTTTTAATTAATGAAAACGGTGATTTTAAGGAAAATTAATGTATACAAATTATTAATTAATAATAAAATATATTAATGTATAATGTTTACAAATGTATTTATATAAAATTAATGATTCATATTTTTTTATAAGTTTTAAATATTTTAGGTTCACTTTAAAAATATAAAATTATCTAATATTTTGAAATAGAGGGATTATTATTATTATTATTATTATATTAAATTTTAAATTTAATTTTTTTAGCAAAATATATATATATATATATATATATATATCATTTAAGTTATTATTTTTTTGTATTTTATAATTGTGAAGTTAAAGATTTTATTTGGTTATTTTTTTTCTATTGTTTTATTTGGTTAACTTGTCTTAATTGTTGCCTTTTGAATATTTTATTTATTTTTTTCACCAAGACATGCCACGTGGACATATATATATATATATATATATATATATATATATATATATATATATATCTAATAAAATACAAATGATTTTGAATTTCCCGCTCACTCAATAAATCATCTGGACCGTCCAAAGTTTGAGATAAATCACACCGTCCATACATCTATCTAATAAAATACATCTATCTATCTAATCTATCTAATAATGATTTTGAATTTCCCGCTCACTTAATAAATCATCCGGGCCGTTCTAAGTTTGAGATAAATCTCACTGCCCATACAGTGCCGGAGGCACGGGACCCAGCTAGTATATATAATAAAATACAAATGATTTTGAATTTCCCGCTCACTCAATAAATCATCTGGGCCGTCTAAAGTTTGGGATAAATCCCATCGTTCATACATCTATCTAATAAAATACATCTATCTATCTAATAATCTAATAATAATTTAATAAAATACAAATGACTTTAAATTTTTCGCACACTCAATAAATTATTTTGGTCGTTTAAAGTTTGAGATAAATCATATTGTCCATACAGTGCCGGAGGCACGGGACCCAACTAGTATATATATATATGACATATACAAAGTCTATCTGCCATGTGTACTCAATCCGTTAAAAGTCAAACAAGTTAACATAATTTATAACGGTTTGTAAACAAATTGTAGTTCAGTGAATCGAATGAAAAAAATTCAGTCCAATGATGCATTTGTAAATCGAAGTCGAGTAAAATGAGAAAAAAAAATGTATTTAACCCTAAGGGTATAATAGGAAAAATTGTATAAAAATTTAGTTATTAAAAGAAAATAAATTTTTATGATGAGACGGAAGCAGTATTTTTTTACTTAACGAGTGACATAGATAAAATGAGACCCGTGTGTTGCAGCTGCTACCAACTAATTTAATTAATTATATTCTTGCTATCATAATTATCTACTTACCAGTGTTGTTGGAGAGTTCACACTTGACGCCGAATGTGACGCCGTCCAGAGGACTTGGTCCCGAGGATGATTTTCTACTTAAAAAGATGTTGAAGCAGAGATTTTTCTCAAAATAACAAGGAAGTTTAATGTGACTATAATTTGCCAAATATTCATGTCAAAAAAAAGACTCGAAGTGCACAATAAATGTAATTACTTGTATATGTGACAACTTGGAGGGGATAAATATTTTTTTGGCCACTTTACTCTATGTTAACTTACAAATGAGTCACTAATTTTTTTTTCTTCTTATAATCAACTCACTTAACTTTTGTTTACCTACAAACCGTTACAAAAAGTGTCTTGACCGTAAGTTGACTAACTGATTAATGATGTGGCAGTGGTGACATAGTGTTAATTCTGATGTGGCAATTCTTAGATGAAAATAAAGGAAATCTAAGAGTTGGTAGTATAAACATTAAAATAAATAATGAAATTTAGGAAAAAAAATGAAAATTTGTCTTTAAAAAAAAGTAAAGAAAAAGAGAAAACTATTATTATTATTATTATTATTATTATTATTATTATTATTACAGTTATTATTACTATTATTATTATTATTATTATTATTATTACTACTATTATTATTATTATTTATTATTATTACTATTACTATTATTATTTTCCACTTATTGAAGGCCACGTTGGATAATTTTGTCATATTAAATTATTATTTTTACAACTCAGCAATGATGTGTCAAATTCTGTTAAAGTCAAAGGACTCAACGATTTTTATAACGATTTGTTTGTAAATAAACAAAAGTTCACTGAGTTGACTGTAAGAAGAAAAAAAAAATTAGCAACTCATTTGTAAGTTAATCTAAAGTAGAGTGACCAAAAAAGAATTTATCCCAAATAACAAGCCTGGTTTTTAAATTGACCGAGTTAATTTTGAAATTGAATGAGTTGACTCACCTGATTTTCAAATTGAATTAAAATTGATTTGAATTGATGATATCATTTACATGTATTTATATACTCCCTCCGTCCCAGGATAAAAGTTCTAGTGGACTTTTCACGCATATTAAAAAGAAGAATAAAATGACAAATTGCCCATAATAATGTCATTAAATATGGAGAGAATTAGAATAAGAAAAATATGAGATATTTAATGCTACAGGCATAATAGGAAAAAATGTGTAAAAGTTTGGTTATTAAAAGAAAAATGACATTTAACATGGGACAACCCAAAATAATAATAAGAACTTTTATCCTGGGACGGTGGGAGTATAAGAATTGATGCCTCAAGAACAGGACTGGAATTCTTTCAAATCATGGAATCATGTGTGTAAGCATAACAATTAGGAGAACCCTACTATATCACTTTGTTGGATACAACATATAATTCCTTCAAAATCAAAATCAAAATCAAAATATACAGTAAGCCTCATACTACAACCGACCGTCTTGGCCATACGGGTTGTCTATGTTTTGATTGATTGAATCTTACTCTCTTCATCATTAAAAAGCAAAGGAATGCCAAACTAATTACCAAAACAATAGAAAGAACCTGCAACTGAGACCCTGGCACATACTCCAGGAGCTGTATCCCACTCATACCGTCACCATCGCCGGGGAAATAACAACCGCTTTTCGGTAACCTTCCCTGATGAATGATTTCTGGATCGAGGACGAAATCTACTGTCATGGCTTCTTCTCCCAACAAAATCCGCGTGCTCTTCGTTTTGTAACCAGGCATTGTCGCTATAACTACAAGTCAAATTTGTTAGATAATACCAAGTATTTTCTTATCGTGCCCAAAAAAATAAATAAACGCGTTACAATATGTACATTGTGTGCACAAATTGAAAGCTTACACCCATATCTGAAGAAATATTTACTATCCCCTATTTAAATGAGTACCACAGCTAGTGGCGCTTAGTGCTACAAAGAATTTGGTCACTCCACAATCTTTTGCCTCATTTCTATCTTGGATCATCCAATACGCAATACGTCAAAGCTATGTTTGTTTGCTAATTATGTTGTATGGGATTGGACTATTGTAACTTATTTATACTAGTTTTATTCCTTTTTAAGTACTTTTTTATCCTTGGATTATCCCCAAGACAACCTCATGGACTATGTTTTTTCTAACCCTCAAATGCCATTTGAGGGGGGGGGGGGGGGGGGTTTACTATTCAATCCCACACCTTTCTCCTTGGGGATTACAGTCACTCATAAATGACCTTAGAAACAAAAATAGTAATTAATAATACATGAGGATGTGTCCTTTTTGAACTAGTTCAATGATAAAAAGTGCTTCAAGGTACTAAACTAGTATAAATAAGTTAAAATAGTCCAATCCCATGCGACATAATTGTAAATAAACATAGCCCAAGGGCATCATAAAACTTTCATTCTTAACAACTTCATAGATTAGATATTGTCAATTATATACGATAAGATTAATGAAAAGCTACTGGTAAGCAATTAAAAATACTTCTCTGCATATTACTGACAATACATCTATTGATGGAACAGAGAAGAGGTCGGACTTGAACAAATCTTACTCACCTTCATATTCTCCAGGAACAAGCGAGCGATGATAATCAGCTAATGTTTCACTAGCTTTAATCTGCCGATCAAAGTAGGAGGATATTATGAACAACAAATAGGTAAAGCATCAGGATATAAATGATGTCAACCTGGTCTTAGCAAACTTGAAACCATCATTAAAAGCATTATCATGAGTTTTGTTAATCTGTCCGATTTGTTGTCTCCCCCTTTTAAAACAATGAAGTTGCAGAGACTGTAAGAGGCGTCATTAGCACGTTAAGTTACTATTCTTTTCTACCAAAATTTCACTTTAAATGCTAAAGAATGATTTTGAACATTTATATATAAAAAAAATATAGCAATGCTAGGGGTCTCAAATTTTTGGTCTCAAATGACAAGGCATTTAATATTTTAATGATAATTTATGGCATAGCCAATCACATCATTTGAGACACTTTTTGAGACTAAAAATTTGAGACCCTTAGCATCACCCAAAAAAATATAATCTCTGAATGTGTTCAGTGGTGCAACTCAAAATCCAGACCAGCAGCAGAGTCTTAAAAGGACATGTAAAATAAGATGAAAGAGGTATCAACATATATGTAGTGTATTCATTGCAAAAAAACTGGGGTAAAAATCAGTGCATGGATATGTCAGTTTCACTAGCGTAAAGTAAATATTTTGTAGAAAAGTGACTACTGCTCAAAAATTTTATTTGTTTGGAAGGACAGAAGGCCAGTGCTTATATGGTTCTGATGTGTGAGGAAGTGCTACAAAAATGTTATACATTGTTGGCTGATTCTTGAAACAGCTCAAGATTTTGGAGCAACAAGAAATCAGATAAATGTACTGTTTCTCCTCCGCTTATATAAGATACATCATGGGAGATGAATCCAGGATATATTTAATGTGTCCTCATAAACATTGTTTTCCTCTCATAATTAAATTTTCTAGAATTCATAATGCACCAATTTTCAAGTTACCCCAGGCATTAACTCTAAAATGTGTTATACATGCAGAAGTGATGAGCATGTGTTGACAGGAATTTTAGAAGTTTTTTGCTGAGTGCTCTCCAACAAAGAAGAAATCCAGGGAAAGGTGGTTCCCTGCCTATTCTACAAAGAAACATCGAGATGAGTAGATCAATATCGATATGAAAAGCAAATGAGTAAAGCTCGGAGGAAGGTTTGCAAAAACAAAGTAAAATAGGATTCCAGGAAAAGTAAAGTTTCAGGAAAATAACCAAATAGGCTGAGACGTGGTGTGAGAGGAGCCGAAAAAGTGGAAGGGAAATCCACCATGAAATAATATTTGCTATAACCTCAGTCAGAAGCACTGATTTGAAATGGGATCATCAACAATAATTTATGACTCTCGACTCAAAAAACTTCAAAGGAAAAAGCCACAAGGAAAGTCTTCAAGGGGAAAACCTTGCTGGTTAGACTGCAATGCTATACCCTCCTTTTACCCAAGAGTAGTGCTCTCTATTGTGTGGAAGCCCTTGACCACAAGGTGAATTATACATGTAAGGGTTGTTCCTCATGATCATAGGTACTCAGAGATGCTACAGGAAGCACTATTCTTCTTTCCTCTAGGATATTCTAAGCCTCACCTAAAGATTGAGGGGAACTGGTGTGGCAGGTCAATGTAGCTAGTTGACCTGAGGGAGATTTAAATCTTGTAGAAGGACCGGTGAGATCTCATCTAGATTTGGCTTTGTACCAACTTGTGAGACAGAGACCACCAATATTGTCACAACCTCGAAGTTGAAGCCTTTATATAAATTATGTCACATTTAAGTCCTTCTACAAGTCATTAAGCTTGATTATGTAACAGTGCTAGATTAGGTGAACTAATTCTCTAAAAAAGGGATGAAAGAAGACGGCAACAGAATGTGACATCTCATGGTGCTCATCAACTATGGATACATAAATCGTCAATATATTACTACACTATAATCAGGATAAACCGATAAACCCATATCCATAACCGTAAACCTGTTGATTCTGAGGGCCCAAAGAATTTCACTAAATTAAATAAACTTATATATATAGTCAAAGCCCGCAATAAACTACGTAAACCAATCAACTTTCACACCAAAAATCACAAATGTGAAAGAAATCGAAGCACATTATTGCATTGCCATAATCCTAAGAACAACCATTCATGGTAGGTGAACATACCGTGTAGTTAATTCCCTTGATAGCAACAGACGCGGCTAAAGGCCTTCCATAGTCTGAGGAGAAGATTTTTCCATGCACTCCTGTCTATATAATCATTAGTTCATACAACTAAATGAATTCACCCTCCATGTAAACCAAATTGCATTCGTATAACTGATGAACACACACTTCATATAAATCCAGTTCTTAAAAGTATTTAAATAACAAGATTGAGAACATAACTTTTTGTGACTACCACTAGCACTTTATTTTAAATATTATTACTTTAATGGTTGAACTAATTGTGCATGCAGAGCCGTAAAAGACCTGACCATTCAACACAAGTATCAATTTTTGTAGACCTGTAATAGCATCTCTAATTTTTCAACAATTGCCTCAAAGATATTCAATGTTTAGTTCTTCATATTTTATTTAATTTGTATTTTCATAAACGTGGTGTTGAGTTCTCCGTATTTTAAAAAGAGATGCTGAAAGTATCACTATTTCTTTTGTAGGAAAAGTTAATTACTAGTTAAGCACCAATACAAGAAGTATACAAGAGCATAGGTCTGCTGACAGGAAGAAAAGAAAAAAATCACTATCTTAAACTACAACATTTGCAGTGTGATGGATGTTAAACATCAAAGTTGAAGGCCTCTGCAGCAAAATTATTAAACTCAAAATGCGACTTCTGTACAAGTTGTTATTGTAATAACATTTCAAACACTTAAATAAATATTGCAATAATGATACGCATACACCGGACATTAACTACGTGGGACTATGTAGGACTTGGAAGATATGTTTCTTTGATAAAATAAGAAGTTGATGTTAATGATAGAAAAAGAGAGTACACAGCCGAGGACAAGAGGTCGTCAAAGAAGTGTAAAGACAAGTAGTAAAACTGCGACATCCTTAATTGAGGGTAGTCCCCCAGGTCCCGAGCAAATCCAATACAGACACCCAAAGGAAAGCACCCATCTTCGATGTTCACAAGGAGACGTGAAAGAAACTCTATACCCCTCAACATTCAACGACTAAACATCCACAAGTTCTTTGTAAACAGCCGATTTCTACTTTTCAAAAACAAAGTACCAAATTCTGTTTCTTTACCTTGTCTTCTGTGCAACTACGTATAGGTGTGAAGATAACAAATATTATGTTGTTACTTCACACATCTACAATCTATTCATACTAACTTACCACTGAGAAGCGTCTCAAATTGGGTATTGTCATGCAGACATGTCCTGGAAAGTTAGAAACATATAATGTTGTTTTGTTCACATTTCTCCTCCCAAGGATTTGGCAAACTTAAAGTTGGGCTTCATGAACCTCTGCAGGGGTCATTGTTTCATTGAAGAACGCGTCTTGTGTAGTAAGGTGGTTCACAAAGAGAATCAGGTGTTTTTGATTAAAAATAACTAAATTTGTGGATTTCTTATTACTGTTGACGCAGAAAATTGTTGGTTTTCTAGATTAGTCAAGGGCAAGACCATTATGTTAAACAGAAGTGGTCCGATCACCATAGAGTCTCCAGGAGAGCCATCTTATCCTCCTTGGCTCTTTCCCTTTTGTTGGTAGTATTTGCTGGCTGATTTTAGTAGAATTTTTCATTTTTATTCATTTGTCTCTTGGTACTTTTAGTTTTCCTAGCTCATCCTCATCTTCTTGAACTCCATAATATTCCTTTTACTTACTCCAAAGTAAATAAAATAGAGAGAGGAACTAAATATGGAATGTGAGACTTGGACATGCTAAAAAATCCCAAATAATGGCACTTCAACACAATCTTTATCACAAATAAATAGTTCTTTTTTATTTCTTTGCAGTTGCAGTTTACTTTAATTATGGATTCTATTAACAAAGAATTGCTTCATTGCTCTCTTGCATCTAAGTATTTTTGTCTAATACACCAGCAAGTTAACTTGTTTCTACTTGGCCTGATTTTACATAAACCAACTTGTTTCTACTTGGCCTGATTTTACATAAACCAAAAGTCACAGGAGCCTGTAGCAGAAATTAGTTTTGCAATCATGGTCATGTTAATACATTATGGACTTATGGCTCTCAATTTGGTCTCAAGTGATGTAACATTATTACATTACTTGACTCTACATCACTTGTGATTGGTTGCCAAATAAAATACTATTAAAAATATTCACGATAAACCATTTGTGACATAAATTGAGACTACTAAGCATTACTAGTTAGATATCCAGAAAAGATCGTGTGATTATTGGTGGCCGCTGATTAATCCTACATTTTCTTCTGCAGTATGAAGTAGCATTGTGCAACACTGCAAGTCAACTTTTTAGAATTAAACATCAAATGAACCATCACATATAAGCATCATCACATGCTCACGGGCCATGTACGTGACTGTCTAATAAAGGAACTACTATGATGCTTGAACAAAGTCAAATGCTTACAGTAGCATACACCATTTACAGACGAGCAATGTACAAGATTCTAAGATTTTTCAATTCCTGAGAGTAAAATAGAACTATTAATAATTGACCAAATAAATTGCTGTCAAAATTTAATTATGCTTGTGAGCAATGTGTTACACTAAATTCAAGAAAAATAATTTAGCAGTCCACGTGTTACCTTCACAAGGCTTGCAACAAGATTAAGCATACTCATTTTGTTGAATTCCCAAATGGTCGAAAGCTGCACATACACAAATCAACGTAAAGCCAATGAAAAAAATGAAGCGTGCCCTTGAAAGCCTGACAAACCACATAACTTAAAAGCCAATGGTCCAAGCTTCATTTCAACAAATGATCAGCTGATAAGCTAAAGAATGAACTCAACAGTTCTGATTGACCCATATGAATCAATTAGGTTTCCAAAAATCCTAACAAAAAACAAAGACTAATATAACAAACTTATTGTTTTTAAAGAATTGGGGATCTTTCACCAAATAAATTCCTCTTTGTAGCTTCATAGCCTTACTGACCCGAGTTCACAACATTTTTAGTCTTTTCATAGGTAAATAAAGATTGAACACGTTCTTGGAATTGATGATGACATTGTCAACTATAGTTGAGCTGCATTAACAATGACATACTTATGGCACTGATGTAGGACAAGATGGAACGAAGGAATAGAGGAGATTAAAAGAAGATAATTAGCTAAAAATCCACAAGCATAAGGCTTAAAATTCAATAATATTAATCATTCAATATGAGAATAACAAGGATAGATTACATCTCTTTATATAGGGACTATGGTGGTGTTTGATAAAATTGAGTAATTAAAATCTGAATGATTAGGAGATCTTAATAAATTAGATCATCTGAATGAAATTGCATCTGAACTTATAAAGTTGTTTGGTAATTGAAATTGCTAAAACATTTGAATTATAGTAATTTACGATTTTAACCTTGTAATATACACAATCAAATTATTAGCTTTACTCAAAAATTTTAATTATATAATTAAATATTAAATCTAATTTTAAAAATCTACTTGAATGAACTTCACACAGAAAAATATTAATAAATAATTATATTTACATATATGAAATAAATTATACTTTCAAAAATCTCTGATTTTAACAATACAATTCGTAATATAACTCAATTAAGTACATAATTTTACTTCAATTTACATATATAATTATAATTATGTAAGCAGAGATAAAAGAAAGGGGGTTACAGACTTCCGAAGGTGTCATTGGCCATACAGAGGAAGGGGAGACCTTCCTTTTTGAGTATATGAATTATATACCGATCCTGAGAGATATAGAGTTTCAATTCAGCCTCGGTCGACAACTTCTCCAAAATCCAGCAAGCTACGGAGCCAGTATTTCCACTCATGGCGCTGAATTCCACCGGAACCGTCGTTCCCCTCACCACCACGGCGTACAAGATCGCCATCTGTCTCTCGAATTATATCTTTTTTTATTTGATCGTGATGGACAGAATTTATCCCGACGGTGGTTCTGTGGGGAGGGTTTTGTAGATAGAGAAAGAGAGATTTATTTGACAGAATTACCACTGGTAAATGGAGATGCTTCGATGTCACCGGAAAGTCCACGACCAGATCTTTCATCAGAACAGAGGAGAGAAAGAAGAAAAAACAAAGAATTTGTGAGGGTACTCCTGTAATAAAGAGTTCAGATGTTCCTCTCCCCGATCCAGACTTGGTTCCATCTCTCACAGAAATAGCTTACAGAGGCAACCAATTTTTTACCAAACAAGTATTTGGGTCTATGCGAAACAGAGGGAGTGGTTTTCAGAGACATTTAGAAGTAATCAAACACTACCAAAGTCAAAACCCTACACTTAACAACAAAGTAGAACCTAATTAAACGTGGAAACAAAATCCTACTCCCTTTGTCCTTAAAAGAATGGGTAAAGTACAAATTTCACACATATTAAGAAAAGTAAAAGTAGAGGAAAGTGTAAATAAAATTCAAAATGTATCCTTTTCCCACAAGATTCATAAAGTGATGAGTAATTTTATTTTTATACTAATAGACCCCACTAAATGACATAATTATCCTTCACTTTATTTACTTTATCTCATTCTTTTAGGGACAAAAATAATTGTACCTTTAGTCATCCCTTTTGAGGACGGGGGGAGTAATAATTATCTACTATAATTAAAATTCTAGAATAATCTACTACATGGTTATAGGCTTTCAAAGCCTCTTGTATTGATACAACCAAGTTGGGCGAGCTTATCCTACATCATTGAGGCAGGAAAAAGGGGAGAGAGGGGGAGGGAGGGAGGGAGGGAGGGAGGGAGAGATCTAACCTCATTAACAGGAGGCCACTTGTTGTCACTAATCTCCAATGTCAATTCAAAACAACCACCATGTATGTAGTTCCAATCTTGCATGCCACCATATATAGGATACCTACAAAGTAAAAGCATTTTGATATTCCATGTAGTATGGCAAATAATGCAGAAGAGAAAAACCTTCAGCTTAATATGGGCAGCATTGAATTTACATCTACACCTACATACCACAATGCTCCGTTTGTAATCCCTCCTTCAAATTCCTTGCTCAGAGACATATTAGAGTGTGACCGACTGTATAAACTTGCCATATACCTGAATGTTTTGTCATCAGGACATGCATAGTAATTTTTCCTGAGATTCAGCCAGATTAAGAAAATTTGTTAGGGCGAAAGAAGCATTAAATAGAACAAATAGTTCAGCCACTCATACTGAAAGTAATGAACTTTTAAAATTCTAAGCATCAGTTAAACTTAAAAATACGAAAACACTTTGAAATAATACAGAAGCACTTTGAACACTATGATCTTACAAGGACACTCGGTGGTTCCAAAGTTGAAAGGGCATTCAAAGAGCTGAAATTCATTTGTTGTATTTGTGTTCAGAGGAAATCCTTTCGTCATTTTTTGTATTTAAACATTATTCAACCCCCAAAAAGAAACGTTCCTGCTAATAAGTTGCCCAGAGGCACTTGTTAAGCATGGACTTTCATATCTTATGGTAGCCCTCACTTATTAATTAGGTGCACTACATTCTATACATTTTAACACTTTTTTGCAACATTTAAGAAAAAAAATTACATTACATGTATAAGACAACAATTGCTTCTTGTTAAGTGCCTCCTGGGCACTTATTAGCATTTTGCCACAAAACAAATATGTGAAGTATTGGTCACTAAAATGGCTCGTATAATGCCGTAATCAGATTTTTTTGGTGAAAGAATATATACACGAAATCTAATTCAGAAATATACCATACACAGCAGGGGAAGAAAATTAATAGATTGAGGTTTTAATGACCTACTCGAGGAACCTATAGGGGGGAGAAGAAAACAGAGAAAGCATTTCAATTGGTATATCTGTGTGACGGATCTAAGATGCACAATTTAATGTAGAAAACTAACTGTTTATCCTCAGTTCCATCCCATGGATAATTTGCGACAAGTGCTCCCTGTAAACAAGACGATACATTGTGAAGACTCACACCTACATGCTTTATCAGAAAAATAATTATAATATGAAACAATAAGTTTATTCAAGTTAGTTCAGACTCGATACTTTGAATTGGCTATAACCCAAATTTCTTTGAAAGACAAGAACAAGCTACTGTATGAAGAGTACCAAAGACATATAAGCAATTTCTATACAATGCACAGAAAGGGGAAAAAGGCAGGGACCAAGTAGTGTCAGATTATAAAATTGACAGCAGAAAATTTTTAACAGCAAGATTGTAATGTGTTTCAAAGTTTCATTACCTTTAAAAATAAATAACTTCCACTTATTAGAGCCACAAGAAATCATATAGTACAAGATGATGGATGTATGCCAAAGCAACTCACTATGGCACATAGAAAAAAACAGAGAGAAGAATTACCCCATGAAGACTGGCAGATGCAGTAAACTGTCTCTCTTTCAGCCAACTCATAATTGCTTTTGTTTCAGGTTGTCGTGTTTCCAGGTCATCATTCATAGGAAGGAACTGGGTCATTTCAAGTCAGTAATGCTTTTTATAAATAGCTTCTACAGCTAAAGAAAGGATAAAGGTAATTAAAAATGTGTGGAAGAATAGATTCTCAAAAAAATAATTATTTAAAGGAGTCTCTAACAATAGAAATTATATCCCACTTTTGGAATTGTTGGCAAGTAATTGTAAACATAAAGTGTTTCTGTGTTTGCAATTTATAAGTACAACAATAATTCTTTCTTAAACAAACAGTTAGATTCAAACGTCTAGATCCTTTAGAGGGGAAGTAAATGAAATCTTGCAAAACATAGTGAACCCTTTTTCGATAAAATGAACACATACCACAATCATATTATATATATTTACAGATACAGATTTCTATGATGCCAACAGACGTAAATATGACAAATTGTCAACAGGGGCAGATCTAAGTAAGAGGCAGGGGCAATTGACCCCACTGATATTTCAGGGATCATAAAAAAGGGTAAAATTTTAGGGTGTTTAATAAAAATTTAAAGTTTAGATTGAAAAATACTATTTTCATTCTAAAATTAGAGATACATTTTGACTTTTTAAAGTCAATTCGCGAAATCCAAAAATTCAAAATTGATATGAAATTATTTAGTTTTAATACAGCAAATATAACAATTGTAAACTAAATCTAAAGCATTACTAATTATTATCTTTGTTGTTTTCAAAACTTTAACGAACTTGTATCAATTTGAGTTTTAGGATTTCGCGAATTGACTTTAAAAAGTCAAAATGCATATCTAATTTTGGAATTAAGGTAGTATTAAATTCTTCAAAATTCATATCATATACTACCTTGGTCACTACAATACTCTCTATCTCTTCGTTTCTCGTACAACGGCTTGGCCTAATTCTTCCCACTAGTTCTATTATAGAGAAAATTCGATATGTTGTATTTTTTTTTATATACTTTCACAAACTAAGCAATTGCTTTGAGATTTTTTGTAATTACTTGAGGTTTTTTTTAAAATTGCTTGTGGATTTTTATAACTAATAAAAATGAGACTATAATGCAACAATTTTAAGTAACAAAGTCTCGAAAAATGTTACAATAAATAATATTAAGGCATTATTTAGTTTTATAATTTCTTTTACTATATTTTTATTTTTTTTACGGGAATTTTTTTATTTCAAATTTGACCGCACTGGCCTAAGAGGCTGGATCCGCCTTGACTGTCAAACTCCTATGGACTATGAAACATATCATTAAAAACTTGTTATTGTGTGCAGCTTTACAAATATATTTTCCTTTAGTACTTAATAATTTTCTACATAAGTGCAACTACCATTTTTGGGTCATGCACACATCATTTTAAATGAAGACCAATCCAATTCTTCCAACCAAATGGAAATTCTGGATTCTGAATGGATACATGAAACTTATCAATAACCAGTGTTCTAAAAATTTCCGCCTAAGTCCGCCTAGGCTCCGCCTAGGTCCGCCTAGGCCCCGCCTAGGTCCGCCTAGGCCCCGCCTAGGCGCTAGGCCCTCCCTTGGCGCCCCGCCTAGGCGCTAGGCCCCCCTGGTGCCACACCTAGGCCCAAGGCGGCAAAAAAATCTCCAGAAAATTAGGTGGGGTCTAGGCGGAGAGGTTTTTTTACTTTAATAACTACCCAAACCAAATCTTAATATATTTATTTTTCAAATGATTTACCATATTCATAATACATGTTGTAGCATATCAAATCACAACAAGAAATGAACAATATCAAGTCAAAATAGATAATTTTATTATAGTTATACTTTTTTGAACTAGTACCAACTTCAAATTATATAAATGATGATACATTTGTAATATTTAGTTTAATTCAATATAATTCTAAAATTTATGTTTAGTTTCTTAAGTTTTAATATTGAATTAAATTCTTGAAATTTTAAATTTGATTATTTAATTAGCAATCTTGTTTATGAATAAAACTAATACGTTAAAAATATATTTGAATTTTGAACAATTGCATGTTTGTGTTTGAACTTTGACATTAGCAATATGGATATGTGTTTGAACTTTAAGCAAATGCCTTTATTATAAATTGTTTTGCTTTATATTATTGTTTTGTTTGGATAAATGTAAGATAAAATATTAAAATTAGCTTAAAATAAAAAAAATTCCGCCTAGGCCCCCCTCGGCCGCCCGCCTAGCGCCTTTTAGAACATTGTCAATAACCCCTTCCCCCCTCCAACCCTCCCCCCACAACCCCCACCCCCTAAACACCCAAATGGCTCCTTCATTCAGAATCATACAGGTAGATAGTTTTTTAATTAACAGGGTTACCAAGGAACTCTTGATACCCTGAGTTCCGCATACCGGGAATACGAGAACTAAATGCATAATTCATTCTATCCATTCCTCGTACCCGCTTCCTTTCTGCGTACTCGGACGATCACCATTCCTGATAACCATGGTTTAATCCAACAGAACTATCGCAGCAAAAAGAGTACCTGATCCGGGAAATCACGATTCAAATCAATGTTGTTTGCATTACCACGCGTCCTTTGGGAATACCCATCAGGATTCATTGATGGAAGTATATGAAGGTGAACGTTATCCACAATCAATGTTGCCTGTAGTGACCAATGCCTGGTTCAGTACAAGTTACACATTTAAATGACACATACTGAATATACTGAAGCATTATAGCTCTGGACTATACCCAGAAAAATATACAATTAAGAAATATCTAGATATGCAAACATAGACAGTAAATGTTAAGTTCAGCTGGAATATCAACTGGGTTAATTTTAGACACTAAATAGTTTTTTATGCAATACATCATTAATATGCATGTACTAAATCTAAATGGGATCAGTTTTGCACTAAACTAACATAAACCAATAATAGGATGGAATTTAAGGTAGTAGAAGACTAGCAAGCTTTTAAAGCTTCAAGAATTATTTTGTTAATGAAAAACAACATAGAGAAGAATGAACAAATAAACGATTTACAACTGCAATATACTTGAGCAAGGCCAAAATACAGTAAAGCAAAGAAAATTACCAAAGGATCCTTCTTATAATTATCACATAGCCAATTTGCTATTAGCAACAGAATCTCACGGCCTACAGGTTCATCCCCATGCACATTCCCAATGAACTGCAATAGTCAGTATATTCAGTAAAATCAATCTCCAAAACAATTGTAGCATGTCTGATCTCCAGGACAATGCTGAAACAATCATTGATGTAAAACTAGAAATGCCTGAAGGTAGAGGTATAAGCAAAGAGAGAAACTATACTCGTGCCGCATACAGGGGTCCTGATGTGATCATTTTTGTTCTATTTTTTCCAAAGTAGGTCCTGATGTGATCATAACTAGGTAATAAAATCCATGATTATGCCCTAGATTTATCTATAGACACGCCAATTATATCCCTTATCGGATCATAGAGAATGTGTTACTTAACTTTGTTTCAGGAATGTTAACAAACTACATTCTTGAAGCAATGTAAGAAGCTGAAGAATTGAGGAAAAGCATACGAAAGAAACAATACAACCAATTTGCATCAAAGCAGTACAGTTGCAACAAATATTAGACTGATAATAAAAATAAGAATTATATATATATACATAGAGTCCGGATCCAGTCCGGACTCCCGGATTTTGTTAAAATCCGGACTTTTTTTTTTTTTTTTTTGCTTTTTTTTTTTTGAAACAACTAAAAAAAAAAAATAATTTATGGAATTGAAATTTTTACATTATACAGTGTTTTGGGTGTGATTTGGATGCCTATAACGAAACATGTCTGTACAGTCTGGGCAGACTGTACATACATTGGTTGGGGTAGGTATTAAAAACACACCCAAAACACTGTATTATTGAAAAATTTCAGTTCCATAAATTTTTTTTTTTTTTTTAGTTGTTTCAAAAAAAAAAAAGCAAAAAAAAAAAAATTTGGACCGGATTTTGATCCAGTCCGGACTCCCGGACTGGATCAGTTTCATATATACATATATATATATATACACACACATTATTTGGGGTAACAAATAATCGACAGAGAAGAAACCAATTAAAAAAAATCATGTGGAGTTGGCCCCCTTTGGCATCTTTTTTAATATAATACTTGTCAAAACGAGAAAGGAAAAGAAAAAGTTAATCTGAATAAAGAGTGAGGTTAGCATTTGAATTGTGAATACAAGAAGCAAGACTTTGAAAGGATAATTTTATTCTTGGGTTTCCTATTAGATTTGGGATTCATTAATTGTATTTTCTATCCTCAATTTGTGTCAAAATTAATAGGAGCAGTCGTATTCACATCCTATTTGGAAGCAATAAGATAGTGAATGACTGAATGGGCCAGTATCACTAAAATAAACAGACTTATTTATTATTTGTACATTTTGAGAAATTCATGGGGTGACTCGAAGAATGATTGGTAAACAACAAGCTATTAGCTCTGAACTCAATGAATTCAATAAAATCCTTAACTAAACAACACTAATACTGACAAAGATATGTAGTACAAGAAATTAGATGACTTGCAAGGTAATGAAGAGATCCAACTAATATTTAGCAAAAAAAAAAATCCAACTAAGCAATAAATTTTTAACATTGCTTGTTTGGGCAGTTTTGAAGAACTGTTCTCAAATACATTTTTGTATAAGGCTGTAAACGAGCCAGTATAGTTCGGGTTCGATTCGAGCTCGACTCGAAAAAATACGAGCGAGACTCGGATTCGTTAATAATATGATCCAAATCTAAACATTAAAAATAGTTCAAATAAAAATATGAGTAGAATCTGAGCAAGGTTATACTCGACTCGTTTAAGATTCAAACTACTCGAATTTTTTATTGTGATTTGATACATACTCGATTAATACATATTCAATTAGATGTTCGATACATTCTCTTATAATATATAGGGGTGTTCAAATTAACCGGTTTTTTCGGTTTTCCGGAACGGACCAAACCGTCCGGTTCAGTATAAAAAAGAACCGGTCCGGTTCGGTACAAAAAAACCGGTATATACCGGTTTTTGAGTACTGGTTTCGGTCCAACGTTTTTATGGTTCGGTTTTACCGAACTGGACCGGTATATACCGGTTTTCTAATTTTTTATTATTATTAATAATAATAATAAAATAATGATTATAATAATATTAATAAAAATAATAATAATAATAATAATAAAATAATAAAAAAACAAAATAAAAAATATATAATTATATTAATTTTCGGTAAAAACCGGTACCGAACCGGTACCGCCGGTTCGGTATACTGGTCCAACCGGTACCGGTATCGGTACATGAAATTAGCTACTTTCGGTACGGTACGGTTCGGGCCGGTCCGATTTTTTACCGATGAACACCCCTAATAATATATACAAATTTAAATCATATTAGGATAATTAGTTATTATTTTAATTTTTATTTTAATTTTAATTGTGATTTTATATTTGTAAAGTGTAATAATAAATATATTTTCTCATTTTTAAGTAAAATAACAAATTCAATTTATAATTATATTTATTATAAAACTAGTTATTATGTGGAGACTCGAATTCAACCTTGAATTTGAAGCTTGTGATTAGTTTGAATAAATATTCGAGTCGGATCGAATTCGAGTAATAAATATTCGAGTCAAGTCGAATCTGAGTAGGATTTTTCAAATATAATTTGAATTCGAGTAGCTTTCTGTTTGCTCCAGTTCGACTCATTTACACCCTTAGTTTTGTACATATAATTTTCAATATAGTTTTGAAATATATTATATCTTATTTTGTTCATATTTAGACCTACAAATAAAATTTCACAGTGAAATACTCAAGCCGAACAAACAAGTATTGTGACACAATATTAAAAACAAAAATATGGAAACAGTTTCAAAATAGAATATTCAAGTGTAGTTTTGAAATATATTCTACTTGGCTAGATTTCATAATTCAGCCTAGGAACCCAATTTTAAGTTCTAACAGATTAATATTCAAGCTGACTAAAGAAGTATTCTGACCCAATATAGAATAAATAAATTGAAAACAGCTTTCTATAAACTGTCCATACAGGGCCTAGTTTCTCTAGAATTTAGAAGTTTTCTTTTTCTGTAAAGGGTAAGTTGCAATGAATCATTCGTTCAATTTATCAGTGCAAAGTTTCATATCATGAGTGGATTTTAGGTATCAATTGCATTAACATTAAGTTATTGAGATGTGCATCATATGAATCCCACTTACCTTAATTTATAACAATATCCATCACGACATGTGTTGATTTCAATTACAATATACCAAATACTAAGAAAAAATAGACAGAAGTCTAATGCAGAGTAGCCAGTTACAATTATTATCATTTGTTATCATTTATCAAAGAGGAGGGACAAAAACATTTATTATGATAGTATACGGAACCAGAGCGTCCAACACTTGGGATTATGAAGTTAAAGAGCATAAGCAGCTAAAATGATACTTGCACAAAGGAAAATTGGATGGACAGCAATAGGAGTGAAACACGTTGAATGAAATAGGAGAAACATTTATGGAGCCTTTAAACCTCTCTCTTCTGAAAATTAGCTTCTGTATGATTTCAATATATTTGGCAAATCAAGTTGTATCTTTAAAAATATAGGGAATTGATATTTCCACAAGTAAAAGTGATAGTTCCACAAGGTACCTAGTAAATGGGTCACACACTCATATGAGAGAGACCTTGTGGAAATATCAAATTTTACTTGTGAAAATATCAATTCCCAAAATATATACTACATTTTTAAATAACATTCACTTTTATAAGTAAAAAAATATCCTAATGGGATTCAAATATGGGGTGTGAGTTCAGTAACATTAGAAAAATAGATGAGTGCTTTATGAATATGTCAGGACATGAGGTGCCCAAAATGGACATCTTTAAATACTTGAGATCAATATTGCAAAAGGGGGAAATATTGATGAGGATGTAGGTCATATGAACAGGGTTGGATGAAGTGGCGTAGTGCATCAGAGGAGTTGTGCAATTGTAAAATTCCTACCGAGTTAAAGACAAAATTATATAGGAGGGCAGTGGGGCCGGTTATGCTATATAGAGTTGAATGTTGGACAGCAAAGAAAAAAACATGAGCATAAGATGGGAGTGGATGAACTGAGAATGTTAAGTTGGATGTGTAGTCATACAAGGATTGATACAAAATCAAAAACAAGGATATTCGAAAGAAAGTTGGGGTAGCACTGATTGAGAAGAAAATTGGAGAACATAGGCTGAGATGGTTTGGCCATATTTTATGGAAGCCTTTAGATGCTCTGGTGAGAAGAGGAGTTTGGTATTAAGAGGACGATATAAGGAGGGGAGAGGTCAACCAAAAATTACTTAGGGAAGTAGTATAAAGAGACTTGATGAAGTGGAATATAACATGAGATTTGGCTTGTGATAGGAATGAAAGGCAGAATGCAATTCACACTTTGGAGGTCGGGTTGGTGTCCCTATTAGTTTTTGAATACCTGTTTTCCTTCCCTTCCTTTGTTTATTTTATATTCTTTCTAGTTTTTTTAAGAAATTTAATTTTAGTCATTTTATTTTATTTGTACGTTCTTTCCACTTTTTCATTATCAAATGGGAGTCATGTGTTGTTGGGATAAAAGGCGTAGTAATTGAGTTGAATAGTTGAGTATAATGGAATTCAAATCTTGGTTTTTTCTATAATGCATGATTACCTTAAAAGCAGGTTCAGCCTCTTCTTCATCCGGCTTGTCAGAAAATTCCATCACCCACTACAATTAATAAACCATAGAAGCTTATGATATTTATAAGCACTAAAATACCACCAAAAAAGAGAAACAAAAGTATTACCAGTGGAACTCCTAGGACACTCTTTCCAATACTGATTTCCATTCCAAAAATCCCTCAAAGAGAGAAAAGAATAAATCAGAACATCATTTTAGCAACACTACATTACATTAAAGAGATCAACTGAAGATAATAACAGCTCTGAAAACTGTTAATGAATTCTACTAAAGAATTTATTTGTTGTTAATATGTGTGGGTGCATCAAAACCATGCCAAGGAATAGTAATAGGGGCAAGCTAGTTGATATTTTAAGCTGATTTTTGTCATGCTTCCAAAATCGGTATTAGCATTGTGAATTCGTGATCCCTAATACTGTTTAAAAAAAAATAGTAGCTTAAAAGATAACCAAACATATCACTAAATCACCTGTATATCCTGGATATACTACTACATCTGCCATTCAATGCCTTGATGGCCATCTCAATATCAGCATTTGTCATGTACCCACGAGATAAATTCTCACTGTAACAAAAAATAACTAGTCTTCAAAACTTAAAAATCAAAACATGTAAAGGAAACAAAGTATTTAATTAATTAAAAGAATAAATTGAAATGGAGCTAGATTCAAGAATACAGTTTCTGAAAGTGGTCTTCCTCAAATAAGTGCCTTCTTGAACCTCTGTAACTTTTATCCACAAACCCTATCAAACACCAAGTAATTAAACCACAAGACAAAAAGTTTTAATTCAGAAAGAAAATGTTTCATTAAATAATGTAGAAAATTATTATTTTCTCTTGTATGTCAGATATACATTCTTTCATCAAATTATTTAAAATTAAAATGGTCCTCCAGCTCTTAAAATGTTCCCTAGAAAATACTCTCTATTCCACAAAAAGAGCCCATTTTGACTTCTTAAAGTCAACTTGCTAAATTCTAAAATTCATTTACTTAATTTTAGTTACTATTCGTAATCATTGTAAGATATCTAAAAACTATAGTAGGTACAACATTTTTTGTTTTCAAAACATACATGAATTACATCAATTTTAAATTTTTGGATTTCATAAATTAACTCTAAAAGTCAAAAAAGGACTCACTTTTTTTTTTGGAATGGAGGTAGTACTAAAGCAAATAACAAGAATTTTCAGGTGAAGTACCAGGAAAAGAAAAGGAAAGAAAGAAGAAGCTCCACATACAAAGTAAACAAAACAAACTATATTAGTTTTTTTCCTTTACATTCTAAAGCTTTGTTTCTAAATAGTTTTGCAAATGGGGGTGTGTGACCGAAAAGTTTTATCCACATAAGCTAATTCATAATTCAGTTATCTCTGACTTTTTTTATTTTCTCTATTTTGATAACATATTTTACTAAATATAGTAAAATCCATCCCATATAGGCTGATTTTCCATTTTGAGATGTACCAATATATAGGCTACTTACTATTTATAAATTTTAGTTGGTTCATTGTTTTACTTTTATGCCCTTATAATAAATATTCAATCATTACTCTTTTTTGAAGAAACAACATTCAATATCATTATTTTTATCACCACATTTAATGTTATTGTATTCTCTTTGGTTAAAGTTCTATGGTTACAGACTTTAATGGTCAGTACACGTCAATCAATGAAGTTGAGAGTTGAGAGTTCTAATGTGATAAGTAAGGAGTAATTAACTTATTCATTAATTTCATATTAAGGGGTATATGTGGAAAATTTGTATTAAAAATTGTCATTTAAACTGACTTTCTTAAACTATGTGCCAAAAGAAATCAACTTATAACTATGGGACCGATGGAGTAAATAAATACTCACAGAGATCGTTAACACAATAGAACATAACACACTTTTCAGGTAGATACCGTTCTCAGCTACTGTGATTATTATTTCTCCAATCATTTGCTTCAATTACCTTCTTTTTAAGCTTAATAATTATTCATAATACATTTTGATCAAGCTTTAAGCAAGTTATTGAAGCAATTAAGATCAAATCATTTCTCATGGAAAATCTAAATACATGAAAACTACAAAGAGAAAAGGCAACGAAATGGAATCGGAAAAGGAGGAGGAGACCTGAAGTGGCGTTAGAGCTCCGGTCGCCGCCCCTGGCGATGGTAAGGTTGAGAAAAGAAACTAAGAATTCGAGAGAGAGAGAGAGGAGAGAGAAAGTGATCTTCTTCTTCATGGTATGAATCACTATCGTTTTTTTGGTTTTTTTTTTGAAAGTTATGAATCACGGTCGTAAAAACAATGGATAACCTCTCCAGGTTTCTGATCGGTGTGGAACGTTGAAAACGGAATAAAAAAACGTGATGGGCCGTGATGATCTTGAGTTTGGCAACTAGGAATATGGAATACGGAATTTAGGCCGGTCCATGACTTGGCTGGGCTGGCTGCTGGGCTGGCTGCTCTGGTATAAAAATATAGCATTGTTTGTTGGTGAGTCCAAGCCTATCCTGGTACTCGACTTATGATCCTAATCTAAATCATCTCTTTATATTCCCTTGGTCCTTTTTTAATTGACAATTAATATTTTATTTGATTGACTAAATGAATATAAAATTTTAATATTAATTTTCTACAATTTATTGGAAATATGAGTGAAAACAAAATATTTTTAATATTTATTTGAAATTTACAAATGACAAATAAAAGTGAATAAAAACCTCTCTCTAAATATTACATATTGGATAATATGAGTATTTTCTGACAAATAAAAAACTTTTTACAAGTATATTGTAAGACCCAACTTTTAATAAATAAAATTTAATTTCTTTATAAATATCATTTTAAATAATAACGTTTAAATTGATAAAAATATTAAAGTTAATGATGATATGTGCAAATTATAAAAAATAAAATAATGTTGGAGAATATTCGATGAAGTACGACGATGCAAAACAACTAATTATTAGTGCACCCACAATGAAGTAATTGTCGAATACAGAACAAGATAGAAATAATTTTTTTAATAAAAATTTGTCGATGAAACTGTTACATTAACTGTTAAAATACTTGATGATAAATAAACAGTAGCATATAGTATTTCACAGTAACACGCGGTATTCCAAAAATATTTCATATTATTGAACAAGTAATAGTCACAATAGCAAATGCACATTATTTCACATTAAGGAACCAATATATCACAGTAGCAAATTAATTAATGCATAATATTTCACATTATTAAATTACTAATTATCATTGTAGCAGGGTAGTAATGAAAAATTACGTAATTAAAAGTCACGATTATCAATTACTTTAGACAAACTCAGTATTCAAGAACATTGTATACTTAAATATTTATGATTCTTATCTTTGATTGGATCTATGTTTTGAACTTTATACTTGAATTTTGCTCCACAATTGATTATTATGGAGTATTCTTGAACTTGGATAAACTAAATTATGAATCCCTAATCGTGTCATTTATCTCACTGGATTCGTTATTTAAAATATTTTTCATCATCTTCATTCTTAAATGGTGATACTTGCTGAATATTTTTAGCTCGTAGTGCAAATATGAATATTTGATTCAAAATGTATATTGATTGATGTTAGAGGGATAAAATATTGATGATGGACTTTTAAATTCATAGATGATAGTAGATTTCATTCTCTACTTAACTCTTCTAATGAATTATTATTTCCGCAGCGAATATTGAACTAAAACTGGTTGTCCATTATATTTTATCTGATTTGTTGAAGGCTAACGATAATTTGTTGTTCATTATCTTAGTCATAATATTCTTTACTAAGCTAGTTGAGCTCACCCTTTTCTTTTTTGTTCAAAATGGAACAAAAAGGAAAAGGGTGAGCTCAACAAGCCCAATAAAGAATATTACTAAGATAATGAACAATAAATTATCATTACTCTTCAACGGGGGAAAATCTGATAAAATATAATAGACAATAAGTTTTAGATCAACAACTGCAGCGGAAACAGCAATTCATTAGAAGATTCAAGTAGAGAAAGAATTCTACTATCTTCTAAGATTTAAAAGTCCATCAATATTTTATCCCTGTAACATCAATCAATATACATCTTGAATCAAATATTCCTCTTTGCACTACAGGCCAAAGATATTCATTTGTGTCACCAGTTGGTCATGTTCATCTCAACACATGTTCATCTTTGCACTACGGGCCAAAGATATTCATTAGGTAATCATTCATCATTGTACTACATGCCAAAGATATTCATTAGGTAATCATTCATCTTTGCACTGCAGGCCAAAGATAGTCAATAATATCATTATTTTGGACTAAGAATGATGAAATATATCTTAAAGAAAACGAATCCAGTGAGACAAAAGGACAAATATTAGGGATTCGTATTACAGTTTATCCAAGTTCAATAATACTCCAAAATAATCAATTGTGAAGCAGAATTCAAAAATAAATATCAAAACATGGATTCAATCAAAGAGTAATTATAATAGACATCTTGGACAAAAACAAGAAAATTTCATTTTCGGTGAATCACCGTATTCATGAATAGTGCCGTATTCGTGAATAGTACCGTATACGTGAATAGTAACCCCAACACAAAAGGTAGAAATTCCACAATAAAATCAATACCAATATTTCGGTATAATGATATTGAAAGAATAACATCATTAGAAAGAAAATAATATCTCTTACCTCAAAATATCAGTACTTCTGATCGGAATATCGGTATAAGGCTAAAGGAAACTTGCACTGATGAATAGCAACTCACAAAGTATCTAAATATTCACAAAATACGCTCGATAATATAGTGAGAAAAAACTTGTTTCTGGTGTGATTTTCAATTCTAACTAAGCACCCTATTTATAAAAATGCTTAGAACGCCATAGCAGACTAACCTGTTACCTGATGGCTTTACCTGCTACTATTCAAGCCCACCACTTTTGAAAAAAAAATCCAGCACATTTCATTACTCACCAACCAAAAGTGGGGCCCGCCATATTTTAATAAAATTATTTTATTTTCTGAAACTTCAACAATTCATAATAGATAGCCCTTTTATCAAAAAATTCGAATCTCATGTACTTTTCATAGGAAATTTTTCTCTACAACTTTGTAAGTGTAAGTTTTTTCAAATTTTAAACAAAAAATGACCGAAATCCACATACGGGCGATTTTCAAAACCTCCATTCTGACAAAATACCTCAGCATTAATTCCTACATTTATAACCACATAAAATAAATATATCCACATAAAAAAATATTTCCTTATCATATAAATCAATAACTAATTATTCATAAATAATATTACAAAATCACAATTATGACAACCAAGTCGTTCCCAGGAAAGAGGGGGCTTTCCGATAAGGATTTTCCTTATTGGCGCGCAATTAGGTGACCAAACCCCTTTCTTAGACAGAACTTCCTTAGACATTGCCAATATGCTATCTAATATATTATTCAAATAATATGAATTATTGATCTGATAATGGAGATACTGTACAGCGACAATTATTGAAACAACAATAAAATATTAACGCAGTAATTATTGAACCAATAAAATAAAATATTGAACTGTAATTACTGTAATAATTATTGAGTAGTGACTTCTTACGTAAGAATCAATAATTTCAAAAATACTATGCAATACCGTGTGCTACTGTGCAACCACGCGTATTACTGTATTTTAACCACCGAGTATTCCAACAGTGTTAACGGTAACCATTATGCCGTTATTTATAAAAACTCAAACTTGTCGTTTTCTTCATCCGACAGTTATCCGTTATGGGGCCCACAAATGGTTGCGCCGTCGTACGAATATTCTCCGACAGAAAGAATATTCCACGACCAAACGAATATTCCCCGACAAAATGAATACTTTATAACCACTTGCTTATTTTATAAAATTTCATATTTCACCCATAACCAAAGTATTATATCAAATTAACACTTTATTATTCAAAATAATAAATAGAGAAATTTGATTTTATTCTTTAAAAAGTTGGGGTTTTACAACCTTCTCTCATTATGAAATTTCGTCCTCGAAATTGACGTACATACCTGGTGTTTCGAAAAGGTGAGGATACCTCGCTTTCATTTCTGATTCTAACTCCCAGGTTATTTCTTCAATAGCATGGTTTCTCCACAAAACCTTAACTTGTGGTATAACCTTGGTGCGTAGGACATGCTCTTTCCTATCCAAGATCTTAGCAGGTACCTCCTCGTATATTAAATCTTCGGCTTCTCGTCTGGTTTTAACTCAATA